>JAEOAE010001833.1:0-46463 GCA_036365155.1 Meriones psammophilus | reverse complement strand
TGTTACAGAAACAAGTTTCAACGAAGAACAGAAATGCAAAGCACAACTTTGTAAACTAATTCACATGTGTCGCCTGTCAATTATTATAACAGGAAAACTGAAAAGTGATATATCGTGACTGTACAGCCTAGAAACAAGTTTTCAACGAAGAACAGAACGCAAAGCACATCTTAAAACTAATTTATCTGTAGGTTTACTTCGTTCACTATTATAACAGGAAAACTGAAAAGTGATATGGACCTCAACCCCAGCCCTAACCCTAAGTCTCAAACCTAACCATAACCCTAACCCTAACCCTAAACCTACCTCAACCTAAGCCTAACCTTACCCTAACCCTAACACTAACCCTAACCCTAACCATGTTTCCAACAAAAGAACATAAACGCTAGCACCACTTCTGTAACCCAAATCACATATGTGCCAATTTCCGCTAATTGTGTTACAGGTGTTGAAAAGTGATATAAGGTACTGTAGACATGAGGAACAAGCCTAACAGAAGAACAGAACGCAGCGGCACTACTTTGTAACTAATTCACATAGGTATCGCCTGCTCAATTATTAGTAACAGGAAAAACTGGAAAAGGGATATATCGGTCATGGGCAAAAAAATAATTTTTCATCGAAAAGAATAGAAACGTAGCACAATCTTGTAAACTAATTACATTCGTACGCTTGTTCAATTATTTATAAGAGGAAAATGAAAAGTGATATAACCCTAACCTTAACCCTAAAACCACTAAACCTAAGCTTCAAGCCTAACCCTAACCCTAACCCTAATCCCTAACCGTAATCCCACCATAACCCCAATCCTACCCTAACCCTAACCCAACCCTAACCTTAATCATAACCCTTACTTGTTCCTGGGAGGAACAAAAGTTTCAACTAAAGAATATAAACGCAAAGCACTACTTTGTAAACAATCAAATGTGTGCCACTCAGCCAATTAGGAATACAGGAAAAAACTGAAAAGTGTTATCTCGGCACTGTAAGGCACCTCAAACAAGTTTTCATCGAAAAAGAACAGAAAGAAGCACAACTTTGTAAAACTAATTCATACTTGTCGCTCTTATTCAATTATTATAACAGGAAAACTGAAAAGTGATATATCAACTGTACAGCACAGGAACCTACTTCCTCGAAGAACAGAAACGAAAAAGCACAACTTTGTAACTAATTCACATCGTGTCACCTGTTCAATTATTATAACAGAAAAACTGAAAAGGATATATTGAACTGTACAGACAGGAAACAAGTTTATCGAAGAACAGAAACGCGACAGCACAACTCTTTGTAAACTTGTTCATATACGCTTCCGCTCAATTATAATAACTGAAAACTGAAAAGTGATGTATCACACCGTATAGTACAGAATCAACTTTCCAACAGAAGAACAGAAACACAAAGCACTACTTGGTAAATTAAATCACATAAACGCTTGTCTCAATCGATAGGAATACAGGAAAACTGATGTTTATATCAAAAATATACTGCAAAGAAACAAGGTTTCATCGAAGTAACAGAAACACAAAGCACAATTTTAATATAATTCACATTCCTGTCGCCTGTTCAATTATTATAACAGGAAAACTGAAAGTGATATAACGCTAACTCCAAACCCTAAGCCCATAACCCTAACCCTAACCCTAACCCAACTCCCAACCCCCTAACCCTATCCCTAAACCTAACCCTAACCCTAATCAAGAATCCTTAACTTGTTCCTAATAGAAACAAGTTACCAACGAAAGAACATAAATGCAAAGCACTACTATGGAAACTAAATCACATGTGTGCCACCGCTTTCAATTAAGAATACAGGAAAACTGAAAGTGATATAACACACTGTACAGCACAGAACAAGATTCGAACAAAAAGAACAGAAAAAGCAAAGCGCTACTTTTTAGTTAATCACATATGTGTCGCCGCTCAATTAGGCATACAGGAAAAACTGAAAAGTTTTATCTCAAGACTGTAAGGCACAGAAACAAGTTTCATCGTAAAGAACAGAAAGGCAAAGCACAAGTTTGTAACCTAATTCACATACGCGTCGCCTGCTCAATTATTATAACAGGAAATCAGAAAAGATATATCAACTGTACAGCACAGGAACTCGCTTCCATCGAAGAACAGAAAATCGAAGCACCACTTTGTAAACTAATCTACATTGTGTCACCTGCTCAATTTTTATAACAGGAAAACTGAAAAGGATATATTGAACTGTACATCACAGGAACAACTTTTCCATCGAAAACAGAAACGCATTAAGCACAATCTTTGTAAACTTGTAGACATACGTACGCTCTTTTCAATTATTATAACGGGAAAACTGGAAAAGTGATGTATCACACTGTACATCACAGGAACAAGTTTCGATCGAAGAACAGAAATGCAAAGCACAACTTTCTAAATGCCATTTCACATACGTGTGTCGTCTCATTCAATTATTATAACAGAAATCTGAAACTGATATAATCCATAACCTCAACCATAACCCTAAGTTCCTAACCCTAACCCTAACCCTAACCCAAACCCTAACCCCAAACCCAACCCTAACCCTAACTCCTAACCCTAACTTGTTACTAACAGGAACAAGTTTCCAACGAAGAACATAAACGCAAAGCACTACTTTGTAAACTAAATCACATGTGTCTCACAACAGCGTAATTAGCCATGACCATTCAAACCTTAAAAGTGATATAACGCATCAGACAGCAAAGGAACAAGTTTCAATAAAAGATAAAAAGCCAAATATTACGCTCAGGATCACGGTGACAGCACTGCACTCAATTAGGAATACAGGAAAACTGAAAAGTGGGTTATCTCTCACTGTACGGTGCACAGGAACAAGTTTCCAAATTAAAGGGACATAAACGCAAAGCACTACTTCTGTAAACTAAATCACATGTCTGCCACTTGCTCAATTACAATGCGCAGGAAAACTGAAAAGTGTTATCTCAAGACAAGGCACAGAAACAAGTTTCCATCGAAAGAACAGAAACGTTAAAGCACAACTTTGTAATTGACCACATATGTGTCGCTTCACTCAATTAGGCATACAGGAAAAAACTGAAAGTTTTAGATTCAAGACTCAGGCGCACAGAAACAAGTTTCCATCGAAAGAACAGAAAGGCAAAGCACAAGTTTGTAACCTAATTCACATACCTGTCGCCTGCTCAATTATTATAACAGGAAATCAGAAAAGTGGGATATATCGAACTGTACAGCATGGTGAACCTGCTTCATCGAAGAACAGAAACGGAAAGCACCACTTTGTAAACTAATCTCACATTGTGTCACCTGCTCAATTCTTATAACAGGAAAACTGAAAAGTGATATATTGAACTGTACATCACAGGAACAAGTTTCCATCGAAACAGAACGCACAGCAATAACTTTGTAAACTTGTAGACATAATGTGTCGCTTTTCAATTATTATAACGGAAAACTGAAAAGTGATGTATCACACTGTACATCACAGGAACAAGTTTCGATCGAAAGATCAGAAATGCAAAGCACAACTTTCTAAATTACTTCACATACGTTGTCGCTCATTCAATTATTATAACAGGAAAACTGAAACTGATATAACCATAACCCTAACCATAACCTCAAGCCCCTAACCCTAACCCTAACCCTAACCCAACTCCTAACCCTAAACCTAACCCTAACCCTAACTCCTAACCCTAACTTGTTACTAATAGAACAAGTTTCTCCAACGAAGAACATAAACGCAAAGCACTACTTTGTAACTAAATCACATGTGTGCCACTCACCAATTAGGAATACAGAAAAACTTAAAAGTGATATAACGCGACCGCATACAAAGGAACAAGTTTCGAATAAAAGAACAGAAAAGCAAAGCACTACTTTTAAATGGAATCACATGTGTGTTGCTCTGCTCAATTAGGAATACAGGAAAACTGGAAAAAGTGCTATCTCCTCACTGTACGGCACAGGAACAAGTTTCAAACTTAGTTGACATAAACGCAAAGTACCACTTTGTAACTAATCACATGTCTGCCACTTGCCCAATTAAGAATACAGGAAAACTGAAAAGGTTATCTCGTGATTGTAAGGCACAGAAACAAGTTTCCATCGAAGAACAGAAACGCAGCACAACTTTGTAAACTAATTCACATATGTGTCGCTTGCTCAATTTTAATAACAGGAAAATGAAAAGTGATATATCGAATCATATAGCACAAAGCTAATTAAGCCCATCGAAAGAACAGAAACGTAAAAGCACAACTTTGTAAACTAATTCACATTGTGTCACCCGCTCAATTTTTATAACAGGAAAACTGAAAAGTGATATATTGAATTGTACATCACAGGAACAAGTTTCCATCGAAGAACAGAAACGCACAGCACAACTTTGTAAACTTGTACACATACGTTGTCGCCTGTTCAATTATTATAACAGAAAATTGAAAAGTGATGTATCACACTGTACAGCAGCCAGAATCAACTTCTTCCAACAGTAGAACAGAAACGCAAAGCACTTGTTACTTGGTAAAGTAAATCACATGTGTCGCCGTCAATTAGGAATAAGTGAAAACTGAAAACGATATATATAAATATACTGCAAAGAAACAAGTTTTAATCGAAAAGAACAGAAACAGAAAGCACAACTTTGTAACTAATTCACATTCCTGTCACCTATGGTTCAATTATTCAAACAGGAAAACTGAAAAGTAAATATAATCCTAACCCAACCCGCCCATAACCCTAACCCTAACTCCTAACCCTATCCCTAACCCTAACCCTAACATCTGAATCCCAATCCTCTTAACTTGTTCCTAACAGGAAATCAAAAGCCAACGAAAAGAACATAAATGCAAAGCACTACTATGGAAACTAAATCACATGTGTGCCACTTACCAATTAGGAATACAGGAAAACTGAAAAGATATAACACACTGTACAGCACAGGAACAAGATCTCGAACAAAAGAACAGAAAAGCAAAGCCGCTACTTTTAAAGGAATCACATATGTGTCGCCGCTTCAATTAGCATACAGGAAAGTGAAAATTGTTATCTCGCACTGTAATGCATACAGAAAACAAGTTTCCATCGAAGAACAGAAACGCTAGCACAACTTTTTAAACTATCCACATAATGTTGCCTGCTCAATTCATTATAACAGGAAAACTGAAAAGTGATATCGAATCACAGCACAGAAAAATGCTTCAACAAAAGAACAGAAACGCAGCTACTTTGTAAACTAATCACATGTGTGCGCTCGCTTCACTTAGGAATACAGGAAAACTGAAAAGTGATATAACGTGACTGTACAACACAGGAACAAGTTTCTCGAACAAAAGAACAGAAAAGCAAAGCACTACTTTTACATGGAATCATATATGTGTTGCTTGGCTTAGGAATGAAAGACTTCGCTAGAGCTCTTCAGAAGGGCAGACCCCGCCTCCCAAGGAACAACGACCAGCCTTTGATGCAAGCTGCAAGAGGTTTATTTCGACACATCGGGTACCGGGCGACTGTTTACCAGAGGATCATGCCTCTGGGTGTGTTGGGGATTTTATAGGTTGTAGAGGAGGTTGTTACAGGCTGGGAAAGCATGGTTACAGGGTGCTGATTGGTACATTTAAATGAGACCACAATTTGCGCCAGAGTTTGGGCAGCAGGCCACCAAGATAACAGGAACTGGATCGTCAGAACGGTCATGATGACTTCTTAACTTATGCAAAACACCTGTTGTTTTTCTCAGATCTCCTATCTCAGCTGAATAGTCGCAGATGTGGGGGTTAAACACGTTGTTTCTAGCTCAACTGTGGGCAGCCTGACTGCAGATATCCCGATGGGACAGGCACAAATGGCTTCTTCAGTACTTTCCAGTTCTCACCCAGTTTGCCAGAGCTTCAAAACAGGTGTATCACAAAATGGCGTTATTGTGTTTGTCTTACAGGAGTGTAGGTGGGTCTTCGCCCCCATTTTTCTCTAACTTAGAATGGAATCTTCCATTCTAGGGCCTAGGGAGAAATATTTATCCCCTACTGTCTGAATCCGATGATACTGCTGTTTACACCAACGCCTGTATGACAGAAAGCCGGTCTTTCTATAAACTGACTAAATGTTTAGGATACAAGGCCCGAAGGACAGAATCAAGAGGATCACAATTAGAGGGCCCATTAGGAGGAGACAAGAGGTGAACCAGGGGCTATTGAACCAGCCTGCACTCAGTTTTGTCCCTCCTTGAAGAGTTTTTCTGTTGGCTAAGTCTCTCCTGCTTGGGCTTACACATTCTAACTAAGCCAGTATGGTCGCACTAAAAGCAGCATTCTTCTTAAGGCTGCACACAATCCCCTTCTTGTAGGAAAAGGATGTCCAGCCCTTCGCTCTGTAAGACCACTGGACAGAGAGGTTAGGATTTTTCTATAATTTATTGATTCTTCCAATGCCTGCAAGTCGGTATGCATGGCCTGTTGTAGTTATTCGAACTGGAGTGGAGCCCACCAGAGAAGAACCAGTCCTTACTCCAGCTGCAATTTCAACCGTGAGTCCCCTAGTATCAAGGCCAAGGTTAAAGATATAGTCTAGAGTACCGTGATCCTCAAAATATTTCCAGAACGATTCCTGATTCATGGTAGACAACTTGGCCAGAGCTCAACGAGGACACAAAAGTCAGAATTCTGGTTGAGAATTAATGCAGATACACAGGTGCTGTCGAGCTGCAAGCTCAATAACAGGTCCCACAAATTGCTAGGTAGTAGGAGCCCTGGTGGATCCTGGAGGCTGAGTTGCAGAGCTGGTATTTTGGGGACTGACTCCGACACAGGTTCTCAGCCAGACACGCCAGGATAGCGCCAGCTATGCTGGGAGGTCGGAGTACAGGCAGGAGGTGTGGTATAGTTTATGTGTCCCCGTTGCAACCCTTCGAATAAGGGGGAGTGGAGACCAGGCACAGCCAGCATTCTGGGTTCTGCTGGGATTAGTGTAGTTAAGTGTCTGGAAGTCTCCTGTGATGACCAAGCAGACTATCACCTGTACCAGTTGGAAAAGTCGTGGTGTGGGTATACCCAGACTGGCTGACTCAGAGTTCTGCAGAGGCATGGCTGCAGGCGGGATCAGTAATTTTTCAGGTTGGGAGGAGGGGGCCCCAGGTTTGCAATATTGAGTTAGCTCAAGGCTACTCAGCCCCATTTGAGAATCATTGACGCCAGACACTTCTCCCGGTTTCCACTGTCCAGAGGCTAACCTGAATTCCTTTTCACGTAACTATCCTCTTATATTTTTTTCCTTGTCTAAAGGTAAGAATGGCTGATTACAGGGTTTGGGAACAGGATCAACATCTGTATTGACTGCCCATAAACAGTTGTCAAACTTGGGTCTCTAGTAAGCTGGATAAGTCTGGGGCTAGAGGTAGCTTCCAGTCAGTGGCTAACTGCTCACATCCCCATTCTGCACAATAGAGGCCGTCCTGGTCCCACAATGTTCACGCCGCCATGAGAGCTGTAGCGGGAAGGCACATATAGAAGTGTACTTTGTGTTTTCTAGTCATGTGTCTGCCCTGGAATGTGATGGTATGGCTTTGAAGCAAACCGGGAACTTGAATTAGGGAACCAGGTGCAGGGAGCCATCTTGAAGTTTTGTTAGAGGGACACACCATCTAGTGTGACCCAAGTTTAGCTTACAGAATGTGGGGACTGGAGTGTGACAAAGGAAACAGGAGGAGAAAGAGTATCAAACCTCGGGTGAGTCTTATCTTAGTAACTTGGGCGCGATGAAGTTTCCAGGACGCAGGCTGGAGTCTGATCTCTTCTCGTGTTGCGAGGGCTGCTTTGACGTGGGAGGTTGTGTACCCACTCTGCGAGCATCGTCACCTTAAGGGCTGTGGGTGTCAGCCAGCAGTACTGTGTAGGGTCCTTCCAGCGGGTTCCAGGTTCCTGATCTGATGTCGCCGCATTCCAGACCACGTCCCCAACCTGGAACCATGTGGTACCGCAGGTTGACTTACGTCCTGGTACGCAGCTGCCAGTGGTTTCCAGACATCTGCCGTACGCATTTGATAGAGCTCAGCAAAATGATTTGAGAGAAGGAAGGACAGCAAAAGAGGCTGTGTCAGAGTCAAAGAAATGGGTGCTGGTGTGGGGCACCATAAAGATTTCGAAGAGTGGGAGTCCAATGAGGGCCCGGTGTATTTCGGGCCCAATATATCAGCAGGAGGAAGGAGGGTCACCTGGGCCCTAGTGCCAGTTGCAAGCGCCACCCGGGTTAAAGTCTCCTTAATAGTTCTATTCATACGCTCTACCTGTCCTGAATCAGGGGCGGTACGACAGTGTAATTTTTAATCAATCCCCAGTAATGTGGCCACCGACTGACTTACCTGGGAGACGAAAAGCAGGGCCATTGTCGAGCCAAGGCTCGCGGTCATTAGTGTCTGGAGTAACTGTTGGCAATCGCCCAGGTGGGCCGATGGGCTTCAGAATAGACTTATCAAAGTGCTGAGCCCAGAAGGGTCCTTTGAAAAGCAGGGTTATTATTTTTCCAATTGTATGTCAGGACGAGGAAAAGGGCCAGTATTGAAGTTGGAGGGTCAGGCCCCCGCCTACAAACGGGAAAGGCTCAGAGAGGAGTGGGATCGAGAGGGGCTTCCTTGATGCCTCTCAATCGCCCCGCCTACCGAACGAGGTGTTCTTCCTGGGTTCCCTCGCTTGCGGCTGCCCTCTGGTCTGAACGGGTCTGGGTTACTGTAAGTGAGGGCTGTTCAGTCAAAAGCAGAGGGCCATCATCTGCCCGTGAGTACTGGGGATGTCTTTTATGTCTGGAGGCCTCTGGAGCTGGCTCAGAGGACCAAAGTGTAGAGTTAACCGGGTTGGAACTAAAGGGAGGAAGGAGGGGGCAGACGGGTGGGTTTCGGCAAGGAAAGGAGGAAAGGGTCAACGATGTAGGGGGGGCCTGACCACAGATTCTAAGTGTGATGATATAGGGAACCTGGTCAGGATGTCCATGGGGTCCAGGATCCATGATTTTAGCCTTTACCTGTAAAATAATTTTGTGGTTAGCAAAAATATCACAAGGGCCAGCCCACGCCAAGGGTTGGCCACCAGATGAATAGAAGATGTCCACTTTCCCCTTTCTTTAATTCTCCAATCAAAGTGTTGTGAGCTATGTGACAAACTTCCTGAAGTGCTGTAGTTAAACTTTTTTGGAGTAGTGATAGTTTGGTCCTATATTTTCAGGATAGACAGAAAATACTTTATTACATTCTACTACAAAAATTAGACAGACAAAACACGATACAAGCCGTATGGTACCCATAACATCGACAAGCAAAACTGAGCCAAAATTCAGATGGAGACAGTGCTGGAGGTTGGGTCTTCTGTTTCCCAAATGAAATAATGGCTTAGACAGGGGCAAAGCCCCTCAAACTGTCTGGATTGGCTCCTGTTTATAGATGGGATGGGAGCCAGAAATCGGCTCCTCCTCACTAAATGGGAAACTATAAATCGCTCCTCACAAACACTCCTGAGACATCTCCTGAGCTGCGGAAAGAAAGTCGAGCTCATCAACTCCTTTCGATTTCCACCTGGTCACAAATGGCTGGGCCAAGCTCAAAACCAGACTGCCAAGAAAAACCAGGACGAAGGCTCACACACATGCACGGCAGAAAACACCAAACGCTTAAAATAGAAACCAACTGACACACATACTAACTAGTTTGCCGGGCAGTCTACCTCCCGAATTTGGGTCGGTGGTCCCTGGGTGGGAGTCTCAATCTCGCTGGGGCCTAAATGAAAGACCTCACAGTCTTCTCTAGAAGGGCAGACCCCGCTTCCTAAGGAACAACGAGACCAGCCCTTTGATGCAAGCTGTAAAGAGGTTTGTTTTTGATACACGGTGCACTGGGCCACTCAAGCCTATCAGAGGACTTGCGCCATCTTCTGGGTGTAAGCTGGGGCTTTTATAGGGTTGCAGAGCAGAAGCGCCGGGTTACAGTAGCTGCAAAGCATGGTTACAGGGAGCTGATTGGTACATTTAAATGAGACCACAATTTGCGCTATAGCTTGGCAGGACAATTAAGATACCAGAACTGATGGTCGGAACGGGTCATGATGACCCCTTAACTTATGCCACCTGTTGTTTTTCTCAGATCTCCATTTAAAGCAAACCTTAGCTGAACAGTTCCACAGATGGGGGTTAACATGTTGTTTCTTAGCTCAACTGGGGCAGCCTGACTGCAGATATCTCGGTGGGGGAAGTGCACAGCCGGTTTTCAGTACTTTCCAAATTTCACCTATTCACATGAGTTTCTACAAAACAGGTATATCACAAAAATGACAAGTATTATGTTTAACTGAGAAATGAGGCGGGGGTCTTTCAAGGAATACAGGAAAACTGAAAAGTGTTATCTGCAGTGTATGGCACAGAATGTTTCCATCGAAGAAGAGAAACGCAGCACAACTTTGTAAAGTTTTTTACCACATACGGTCGCCTGCCTACTTATTATAACAGGAAAACTGAAAAGATATATATCAATCAGGCAAAGCAGAAACAAGTTTCCATTGAAAGAACAGAAACGCAAAGCACAACTTTGTAAACTAATTCATATATGTGTTGTCTGTTCAATTATTATAACAGGAAAACTGAAAAGTGATATAACCTCACCCTAACCCTAAGCCCCTAACCCTAAACCTAACCCTAACCCTAACCATAAAACTAACCCTCAACAAGCCTCTAACCAACTTAACCCTAAGCCTAACCCTAACCCTAACCCTAACTTGTACCTAATAGAACAAGTTTAATAAAAGAATAGAAACGCTAGCACCACTTGTAAACTACTACAATGCAGCCTGCTCACTATTATACAGGAAAACTGGAATAGTGATATAAATCTCTAACCCTAACCCTAACCCAAGCTCCCTAACCCTAACCCTAACCTCAAACCTAACCCTAACCCTAATTCCTAACGCTTAACTTGTTACTAACAGGAACAAGTTTCAACGAAAGAACATAAACGCAGTTAACATTTTGTAAACTAAATCACATGTGTGCCACTCGGGCCAATTAGGAATACAGGAAACTAAAAGTGATATAACACACTGTACAGCACAGGACAAGTTTCGAATCAAAAGAACAGTAGTGCTAAAGCACTACTTTTAAATGCAACTCATGTGTGTTGCTTCCGCTCAATTAGGAATACATGAGAAAACTGAAAATTGTTATCTCTCAAGACTGTACTGCATAGGAACAAGTTTCCATCGAAAGAATATAGAAACGCAAAGCACAACTTTGTAAACTAGTTCACATACGTAAGGTCTGCTCAATTATTAAAAGAGGAAAACTGAAAAGTGATATATCACGCTGTACAGCACAGCATCAAGTTTCCAACAGAAGAACAGAAAGGCAAAGCACAAGTTTGTAACCTAATCTTCACATACTGTCGCCTGTTCAATTATTATAACAGGAAATCAGAAAAGGATATATCGAATCAGCGTACATACAGGAACCCAAGTCATCGAAAAGAACAGAAACGAAAAGCACCACTTTGTAAACTAATTCACATTGTGTCACCTGTCACTCTTTAGTAACAGAAAACTGAAAAGTGATATATTGAACTGTACATCACAGGAACAAGTTTCCATCTAAAAACAGAAACGCGACAGCACAACTTCTTTGTAAACTTGTAGACATACGTGTCGCTTCAATTATTATAACGAACTGAAAAGGATGTATCACACTGTACATCACAGGAACAAGTTTCGATCGAAAAGAACAGAAATGCAAAGTACAACTTTCTAAATTACTTCAAACATACGTATATTTCGCTCATTCAATTATTATAACAGGAAAACTGAAACTGATATAACCATAACCCTAACCATAACCTCAAGCCCCTAACCCTAACCCTAACCCTAACCCAAACTCCTAACCCTAAACCTAACCCTAACCCTAACTCCTAACCCTAACTTGTTACTAATAGAACAAGTTTCTCCAACGAAGAACATAAACGCAAAGCACTACTTTGTAACTAAATCACATGTGTGCCACTCACCAATTAGGAATACAGAAAAACTTAAAAGTGATATAACGCGACCGCATACAAAGGAACAAGTTTCGAATAAAAGAACAGAAAAGCAAAGCACTACTTTTAAATGGAATCACATGTGTGTTGCTCGCTCAATTAGGAATACAGGAAAACTGAAAAGTGTTATCTCTCACTGTAATGGCACAGGAACAAGTTTCCAACAAAGGACATAAACGCAGCACTACTTTGTAAACTAAATCACATGTCTGCCACTTGCTCAATTAAGAATACAGGAAAACTGGAAAAGTGTTATCTCGCATTGTAAGTACAGAAACAAGTTTCCATCGAAGAACAGAAACGCAAAGCACAACTTTGTAAACTAATTCACATATGTGTCGCTTCGCTCAATTTTAATAACAGGAAAATGAAAAGTGATATATCAACTGTATAGCACAGTTACCTGTTTCATCGAAAGAACAGAAACGTAAAAGCACAACTTCTTGTAAACGCTAATTCACATTGTGTCACCCGCTCAATTTTTATAACAGGAAAACTGAAAAGTGATATATTGAATTGTACATCACAGGAATAAAAGTTTTCCATCGAAAGAACAGGAACGATAGCACAATCCTTTGTAAACTTATACACATAATGTGTTCGCTTGTTCAATTATTATAACAGAAAACTGAAAAGTGATGTATCACACTGTACAGCACAGAATCAACTCTTCCAACAGTAGAACAGAAACGCAAAGCACTACTTGGTAAAGTAAATCACATGTGTCGCCAAGCCAATTAGGAATAAGGGAAAACTGAAAACGATATATATAAATATACTGCAAAGAAACAAGTTTTAATCGAAGAACAGAAACAGAAAGTACAACTTTTGTAAACTAATTCACATTCCTGTCACCTGTTCAATTATTCAAACAGGAAAACTGAAAAGTAATATAACTCTAACCCAACCTTAAGCCCATAACCCTAACTCCTAACCCTAACCCTATCCCTAACCCTAACCCTAACATCATCCTAATCTCAACTTGTTCCTAACAGGAACAAGTTTTCAACTAAAGAACATAAATGCAGCACTACTTAGAACTAAATCACATGTGTGCCACTAGCTCACTCCTTAGGAATACAGAAAACTGAAAAGTGATATAACACACTGTACAGCACAGAACAAGTTTCAACAAAAGAACAGAAAAGCAAAGCACTACTTTTAAAGGGAATCACATATGTGTCGCCAGCTTCAATTAGGCATACAGGAAAACTGGATAAGTGTTATCTCGCAGTGTAAGCAATAAAAACAAGTTTCCATCTAAAGAAAAGAAACGCAGCACAACTTTAAAACTACTCACATACATGTCGCCTGCTCAATTATTATAACAGGAAAACTGAAAAGTGATATAACCCTAACCTTAACCCTAACCCTAACCCTAAGACTAAGCTCTAACCCTCACTTAACCCTAACCCTAACTGTAACCCTAACCCTTAACTCAACCTTACCCTAACCCTAACCCTAACCTCAACCTTAACTCCTAAAGTTAACGTGAGTTATTAACAGGAAAAAGTTTCAACGAAGGAACATAAACTAATGCACTACTTTTTGTAAATCCAAAATCGCCATGTGTGGGTGTGCCACTCGCCAATTAGGAATACAGAAAACTGAAAAAGTGTGGGATATATCACACTGTACAGCACAGGAACAAGTTTCGAACAAAAGAACAGAAAAGCAAAGCACTACTTTACAGGAATCACATATGTGTGTTGTTCACTCAATTAGCATATGAAAAGTGAAAAATTTGTTATTCTAAGACTGTAATGCACAGAAACAAGTTTCCATCGAAGAACAGAAACGCCAGGCACAACTTTTTAAACTAATTCACATACGTGTTGCTCGTTCAATTATTATTATAATAGGAAAACTGAAAAGTGATATATCGAATCAGGCAGCACAGAAACAAGTTTCGAATAAAAGAACAGAAACGTTAGCACTACTTTGTAAATCCAATCATGTGCCACTCGGCCACTTAGGAATACAAGAAAAACTGAAAAGGATATAACGCACTGTACAACACAGGAACAAGTTTCAACGAAAGAACAGAAAAGCAAAGCACTACTTTTACATGGAATCATATGTGTTGCTTGGTCATTTAGGAATGAAAGACTGCATCTTCTCTAGAAGGGCAGACCCCGCCTCAAGGAACAACGAGACTAGCCTTGATGCAAGCTGCAAGAGTTTTATTTCGATACACGGTACCAAGACTGGTTTATCAGAGACTTTGCGCGCTCTCTGGGTGTAAAGCTGGGGATTTTATAGGTTGTAGAGAGAAGCGCGGTTGCTGGTGAAGCTTAAAAGCATGGTTACAGGGTGCTGATTGGTACATTTAAATGAGACCACAATTTGCGTCAAGTTTGGCAGGGACACTGAATGTTGCGAACTGGACCCGGTCAAGAGCAGTCGCGTTGCCAACTACGCCACCTGTGTTGTTTTTCTCAGATCTCCTATCTCAGCTGGAACAGTTCCACAGATGTAGAGTTAACACAAGTTGTTCTTAAGCTCAACTGGGGCAGCCTGACTGCAGATATCCGAGAAGCGGCTTTGTGGTTTTTCTCGTAATTTTCAGTTCCTCACCCTAGCCTACAAGGTTTCTCAAAACAGGGTGTATCACAAAATGGCGTTAGCTATGTTTAACAAGGTGAGGCAGGTGGGGTCTTTCATTCCCCCATTTTCTTCTAACTTAAATGGAATGCTGTTCTAGGGCCTAAGGAGAGTCATTTTTGTCCTACTGTCTGAACTGATGATACTGCTGGAGGTTTACACCAACGCCTGTATGACAAGCAGTCTTTCATAAACTGGATCAGTCGGTTTAGGATACAAGGCCGAGACAGAATCAAGAGGATCACAATTAGAGGCCATTAGGGAGGGGCAAGAGTGGTGAACCAGGGGCTATTGAACCAGCTCTCGTACCAGTTTTGTCCCTCCTTGAGTTTTTCTCTATGGCTAAGTCTCTCCTAAGCTTGGCCATATTATCTCTAACTAAGCCAGTATGGTCGGCATAAGCAGCATTCTTCTTTAAGGCTGCACACAATCCCCTTCTTGTAGGAAAAGGATGTCCAGCCCCTTGGTTCTGTAGACCACTTCTGACAGAGAGGTTAGGATTTTTCTAAGAGCACTTATTGATTCTTCCAATGCCTGCAAGTCGGTATGCAGCCTGTTGTAGCTGTCTGAACTGAGTGGTTTTCTGCAGAGCAGAAGAACCAGTCCTACTCAGCTGCAATTCCCCCCAACACGTGAAGTCCCCCTAGTATCAAGGCCAAGGTTAAGATACACAGGCTCCTAAATGCCGGGTGATCCCCTCAAAATATTTATACGCGTATTCCGATTCATAAGTAGACAACTTTGGGCCAGAGCTCAATGAGGACACAAAAGTCAGAATTTTGGTTGAAATTAATGCAGATACACAGGGTGCTAAGCGGAGCTGCAAGCCCAATAGGTCCATTGGGGCCCGTTAGGTAGTAGGAGCCGGGTGGATCCTGGAGTTGGTGCAGAGTTCCCGGTGAGTTTTGGGACTGACCGACACAGGTTCCTCAGCCAGACAAATCTGATAAGCGTCAGCTTATGGGAGGGTAGGGTACAGTATGGTGGAAGTGTGGTATAGTTTATAAAGTCCCCCGTTATTTTTAACCCCTTAAGTAATAAGGGAAGTGGAGACAAAACTATTAAGCATTCTTGGGTTGCTGGGATTAGTGTAGTTAAGTGTCTGAAGTCTCCTGTATTAGACCAAGCAGACTATCACCTGTACTCCAGTTGGAAGAGTAAGTGGTGTGGGTATACCTAGACTGGCTGGACTCAGAGTTCTGGCAGAGGAGGCATGGCTGCAAGCGGGATCAGTAATTTTTCAGGTTGGGGAGGGGCCCCAGGTTTGGTAATGGGTTAGGCTCAGAAGGTTACCTTGGGCTATAGAAATCAATAGACCCGCATTATTATTCCTCCTGGTTCAATTGTCAGAAGGCGCCAACACAGTTCTCTTTCATTAACCATCCCTCTTATATTTTTTTCCTTTGTCGGTAAAGAGTAGAATAAATGATTACAGGGTTTAGGAACAGGATCGGAAGTCATCTGTATTGACCTTGCAAACAGTTTAATCAAACTTGGGGTCTCTAGTAAGCTGGATAAGCCCGGTTGGTGAGCTTCCAGTCAGTGGCGAACTACTCACATCATTCTGCTGTCGAGGTCAGTCCTGGTCCCACCAATGTTCCGTCAGCCAGGAGAGTCAGAAGGGGAAGGGCACATAAAGTGTACTTTGTGGTTTTCAGTCATGTGTCTGCCTCTGGAATGTGATGGTATGGCCTTAGCTAAATCGAAACTTAGTTCAGGGAACCAGGTGTACAGGGGAGCCATCTTGAAGTTTTGTTAAGAGGACACCGGGTCATCTAGCAGGACCCAAGTCAGTTTACAGGAATGTGGGGACTGGAGTGTGATAAAGGCAGGAGGAGAAAGAGTATCAAACTTCGGGTGAGTCTTATCTTTGGTAGGTTCTGGAGTGCGATGGAAGTTTCATGGCCAGGCTGAGTCTGATCTCTTTCTGTGTTCGCGATAGACTGCTTTGGCGTGGGAGCATGTACCCACTCTAGATACCGTCTACCTTAAGGAGCTGTGGGTGTGGAGTCAGCAGTACTGTGTAGGAGTCCCTTCAAGCGGTTCAGGTTCCTGATCTGATGTCGTCGTACCCAGACCACGTCCCCAACCTGGAACCCGATGTGGTACACTTGGAGTTGATTTAGCTGTCCTTGGTACGCAGCTGCCAGTGGTTTCAGACATCCAGTTATCTGGTTGCAGAGCCTGCAAATGAGCTTGAAGAAGGCATATCAGCAAAAGAGGCTATGTCAGAGTCAAAGAAATGGGCAGCTGGTGGTGGGGCACCATAAGATTCGAAGGTAGGTCATGAGACGGTGTATTTCGGGCCCAATACAATACTAGAGAAGGAAGGTCACCCAGTCTCTAGTGCCAGTTACAGCGTCAGTCGGTTAAAGTCTCCTTAATAGTTCTATTCTCACGGCTCTACCTGTCCTGAACTCTGTGGCAGTCGCACAGTGTAATTCAATCAATCCCCAGTAATGTGGCCACCATTTGGCTTTTTGGGAGGCAGCATAGGGCCATTGCCGGGCCCAGTGCCTCGGTGTGGTCAATAGTGTCTGGAGCAACTGTTGTGTCGTCCCAGCAGGTGGGCGATGGGTCACTAGAATAGACTCTATCAGTGCTGTGAGCCTAGAAGGGTCCTTTGAAAAGCAGGGTTATTATTTTTCCAATTGTATAAGTCCAGGCCCGAGGGAAAAGGGCCAGTATTGGGTTGGCGGTCAGGCCCGTCCTGCCGGAAGAGGCCTGAGAGGAGGGATCGAGAGGGGCTTCCTGATGCCCCCCTCAATCGTCCATCACAGGGTGCCAGGTAAGTTCTTCCTGGGGTTCTCGTTTGGTGGCTGCCCCCTCTGGTTCCCGAGCGGGGTCTGGGTTACTACAGCAAGGAGAACATTCAGTCAAAGGTCAGAAGAGGGCCATCATCTGCCCGGTAATTACTGGGGATGTGCTGCTTATGTCTGGAGGTCCCCTCCTGGAGCAAGTTTAGTGAGGACGAGGGTAAAAGTGTAGAGTTAACGGGGGTTTATTTGATACGGTGCCGGGGCGACCAAGCCTATCAGAGGACTTACTTGGCCCCTCTGGGTGTAAAGCTGGGGATTTTATAGGGTTGCAGAAGGAAAAGCCCGGTTACAGAAGCGAAAAAGTATGGTTACAGGAGCTGATTGGTACATTTAAATGAGACCACAATTTGCGTCAGAGTTTGGCAGGGACACCAAGATACCAGGAACTGGATGGTCAAACGGTCATGATGACCCCCTTAACTTGCGCGCCACCTGTTGTTTTCTCAGATCTCCTATCTCAGCTGTTCCTAAGCTGGAACAGTTCCACAGATGTGGGTTAACACAAGTTGTTTCTTAGCTCAACTGGGGCAGCCTGACTGCAGATATCCCGGCGGCACAGCCGTGTTTCTCAGTAATTTTCCAGTTCCCACCTAGCCTACAGAGTTTCTCAAAACAGGGTGTATCACAAAATGGCGTTAGCTATGTTTAACAAGGTGAGGCAGGTGGGTCTTTCATTCCCCCATTTTTCTTCTAACAGAATGGAATCTTCCATTCTAGGAGCCTAGGGAGAGTCATTTTTGTCCCCCTACTGTCTGAACTGATGATACTGCTGGGTTTACACAATGCCTGTATGACAGAAAGCGGTCTTTCATAAACTGGATCAGTCGGTTTAGGATACAAGGCCCGAAGGACAGAATCAAGAGATCACAATTAGGGGCCCATGGGAGGAGACAAAGTGGTGAACCAGGGGCTTTATTGAACCAGCTCTCATTACCAGTTTGTCCCCTCCTTGAAGAGTTTTCTCTCTGGCTAAGTCTCTCCCTAAAAGGGCCATATTATCTCTAACTAAGCCAGTATGGTCGGCATAAAAGCAGCATTCTTCTTTTAAGGCTGCACACAATCCCCCTTCTTGTAGGAAAAGGATGTCCAGCCCCTTCGGTTCTGTAAGACCACTTCTGACAGAGAGGTTAGGGATTTTTCTAGAGCACTTATTGATTCTTCCAATGCCTGCAAGTCGGTATGCATGGCCTGTTGTAGCTGTCTGAACTGAGTGGTTTCTACCAGAGCAGAAGAACCAGTCCCTACTCGGCTGCAATTCCCCCCAACCGTGAGTCCCCCTAGTATCAAGGCCAAGGTTAAAGATACAGGCTCCCTAGAGTACGGGTGATCCCCTCAAAATATTTGTAAATGTATTCCGATTCATGGTAGACAACTTTGGGCCAGAGCTCAATGAGGACACAAAAGTCAAATTTTGGTTTGAGAATTAATGCAGATACACAGGGTGCTAAGCCGACTGCAAGCCCAATAGGTCCCCATTGGGGCCCGTTAGGTAGTAGGGCCGGTGGATCCTGGAGGTTGAGTTGCAGAGTTTTCAGTGAGTTTTGGGGACTGACCCGACACAGGTTCCTCAACCAGACCCGTCAGATAGCGTCAGCTTATGCTGGGAGGTCGGAGTACAGTATGGTGGAGGTGTGGTATAGTTTATAAAGTCCCCGTTATTGCAACCCCTTAAGTAATAAGGGGAGTGGAGACTCAGAGCACAGCCAGCATTCTTGGGTTCTGCTGGGATTAGTGTAGTTAAGTGTCTGGAAGTCTCCCTGTATTAGACCAAGCAGACTATCACCTGTACTCAGTTGGAAAAGTCGTGGTGTGGGTATACCTAGACTGGCTGGACTCAGAGTTCTGGCAGAGGCATGGCTGCAGGCGGGATCAGTAATTTTCAGGTTGGGAGGAGGGGGCCTCAGGTTTGGTAATACTGAGTTAGGCTCGAAGGTTACCTTGGGCCTATCGAGAATCAGCTGGGCGCGTATTATTCCTCCCTGGTTTCCAATTGTCAGAGGCGCAACCTGAATTCTCTTTCATGTAACCATCCCTCTTTATATTTTTTTCCTTTGTCGGTAAAGGTAAGAATAAGCTGATTACAGGGTTTGGGAACAGGATCGGGGTCATCTGTATTGACTGCCATAAACAGTTGTCAAACTTGGGGTCTCTAGTAAGCTGGATAAGCCCAGTTGAGGTAGGCTTCCAGTCAGTGGCGAACTGCTCACATCCCATTCTGCACAATAGAGGTCAGTCCTGGTCCCACAATGTTCACGTCGCCAAGGAGAGTCAGAAGGGGAAGGGCACATATAGAAGTGTACTTTGTGGTTTTCAGTCATGTGTCTGCCTCTGGAATGTGATGGTATGGCCTTAGCTAAATCGAAACTTAGTTCAGGGAACCAGGTGTACAGGGAGCCATCTTGGAAGTTTTGTTAAGAGGGACACGAAATTCATCTAGCAGGACCCAAGTCGAGTTTACAGGAATGTGGGGACTGGAGTGTGACAAAGGAAACAGGAGGAGAGAAGAGTATCAAACTCGGGTGAGTCTTATCTTTAGTGGGTTCTGGAGTGCGATGAAGTTTCCATGGCGAGGCTGGAGTCTGATCTCTTTCTGTGTTGCGATGGGCTGCTTTGGCGTGGGAGGCATGTACCCACTCTGCGATACCGTCTACCTTAAGGGCTGTGGGTGTCGTCAGCAGTACTGTGTGGGGTCCCTTCCAGCGCGGTTCAGGTTCCTGATCTGATGTCGTCGTACCCAGACCACGTCCCCAACCTGGAACCGATGTGGTACCCGCAGGTTGATTTAGCTGTCCTTGATGCGCGCAGCTGCCAGTGGTTTCAGACATCCCGTTATGCGATTTGCAGAGCCTGCAAATGAGCTTGGAGAGAAGGCATATCAGCAAAAGAGGCTATGTCAGAGTCAAAGAAATGGGCAGCTGGTGGTGGGGCACCATAAAGGATTTCGAAAGGAGTGAGTCCATGAGGGCCCCGGTGTATTTGGGCCCAATACAATGCTAGAGGAAGGAGGGTCACAGTCTCTAGTGCCAGTTGCAGCGTCAATTTGGTTAAAGTCTCCTTAATAGTTCTATTCATACGCTCTACCTGTCCTGAACTCTGGGGTGATGCGCACAGTGTAATTTCAATCAATCCCCAGTAATGTGGCCACCGACTGACTTACCTGGGAGGCGAAAGCAGGGCCATTGTCGGAGCCCAGTGCCTCGGTGGTCAATAGTGTCTGGAGCAACTGTTGGCAATCGTCCCAGGTGGGCGATGGGTCACTAGAATACACTCTATCAGTGCTGTGAGCCTAGAAGGGTCCTTTGAAAAAGCAGGGTTATTATTTTTCCAATTGTATAAGTCAGGCGAGGAAAAGGGCCAGTATTGAAGTTGGCGGTCAGGCCCGTCCACAGCGGAAAGGCCTGAGAGGAGGGATCGAGAGGGCTTCCTGATGCCCCCCTCAATTGTCCGCCACCGGGAGCAGTAAGTTCTTCCTGGGGTTCTTGTTTGGTGGCTGCCCCTCTGGTTCCCGAGCGGGGTCTGGGTTTTCTGTAAGGAGGGGGCTGTTCAGTCAAAAGGTCCAGAAGAGGGCCATCATCTGCCCGTAGTACTGGGGATGTCTTCTTATGTCTGGAGGTCTCCTCTGGAGCTGGTTTCGTGAGGACCAGGTAAAGTGTAGAGTTAACTGGGGTTGGAACTAGCGGGGAGGAAGGGAGGGGAGCAGGCGGGGTGTGGTTTGACAAGGGAAAGGAGGAAAGGCTTCACCCATGGTGGGGTCTTTGACCACAGATTCCCATGTGATGATATAGGGAACCTGGTCAGGATGTCCATGGGGTCCAGGATCCATGACTTTAGCCTTTACCTGTAAATAATTTCTAGGTTAAAGGTGCCATCTCATGGCCAGCCCACGTCAAGGGTTGGCCACTCAGATGAATAGAAGATGTCCCACTTTCCCTTTAGCACCTCCACCGAAAGGTTGTGAGCTATGTGACAAACTTCCTTGAAAGTGCTGTAAAGTTAAACTTTTGGGAGTAGTGATAGTTTGTCCCATATTTTCAGATAGATAGAAAACACTTATTACACTTACTACAAAAATTAGACAGACAAAACACGACACAAGCCCGTGCGGCACGATATCAGCATAAAACTGAGAGCCAAAATTCAGATGGAGACAGTGTTGGAGGTTGGGTTCCTCTGTCTCCCAAATGAAACACGTAGCCCACCCGGACAGGGGCAAAGCCGAACGTCGGATTGGCTCCTGTTTCCATCACGGACAGGAGCCGAGAAATCGGCTCCTCCCCCTAAATGGGAACCGATAAATCGGCTCCTACAAACACTCCTGAGACATCTCTCCTGGAGCTGCGGAAAGAAAGTCGAGCTCATCAACTCCTTTGATTTCCACCCAATACAAATGGCTTGGGCCAAGCCTCAAAAACTCAGACTGCCAAGAAAAACCAGGACTTAGCGTTCACACACATGCACGACAGAAAACACCAAACGCTTAAAATAGAAACCAACTGACACACATACGAACTAGTTTTTGCGGCAGTCTTACCTCCCAATTTGGGTCGGTGGTCCCTGGGTGGGAGTCTCAAATCTCGCTGGGGCCTAAATGAAAGACTCAGCTAAAGCCTCTCTAGAAGGGCAGACCCGCTTCCCAAGGAACAATGAGACCAGCCTTTGGATGCAAGCTGCAAGAGGTTTATTTGATACACGGGTACCAGGCGACCAAACCTATCAGAGGACTTGCGCGTCCTCTGGGTGTAAAGCTGGGGTTTTATAGGGTTGCAGAGCAGAAAGCGCGATTTACAGAAGCGAAAAGCATGGTTACAGGGAGCTGATTGGTACATTTAAATGAGACCACAATTTGCGTCAGAGTTTGGCAGGGACACCAGATACCAGGAACTGGATGGTCGGAACGGTCATGATGACCCCCTTAACTTGCGCCACCTGTTGTTTTCTCAGATCTCCCTATCTCAGCTGTTCTAGCTGGAACAGTTCCACAGATGTGGGGGTTAACACAAGTTGTTTCTTAGCTCAACTGGGGCAGCCTGACTGCAGATATATCCGAGGCGGCACAGCCGGGTTTCTCAGTAATTTTCAATTCCCCACCTAGCCTACAGAGTTTCTCAAAACAGGGTATATCACAAAATGGCGTTAGCTATGTTTAACTTAGGCTGAGGCGGGGTCTTTCAAGGAATACAGGAAACTGAAAAGTGTTATCTTGCAGTGTATGGCACAGAAACAAGTTTCCATCGAAAAGAAGAGAAAGCATAAAGCACAACTTTGTAAAGTAATTCACATACGTGTCGCCCGTTCACTTATTATAACAGGAAAACTGAAAAGTGATATATATCGAACTGTACAGCACAGAAACAAGTTTCCATTGAAAAACCCTAGAACAACCATAAAGCACAACTTTGTAAACTAATTCACATATGTATTGCCTGTTCAATTATTATAACAGGAAAACTGAAAAGTGATATAACCCTCACCCTAACCTAAGCCCTAACCTAACCTAACCTAACCTAACCTAACCATAAAACTAACCCTAACCTAAGCCCTAACCTAACTAACCTAACCCTAAGCCTAACCTAACCTAACTTGTTACTAACAGAACAAGTTTCTGACAAAAAAACGAAAAGCGCATAAGCAAAGCAAACTAAATCACATGTGTGCATTAATACGCCCGTTCAATTAGTATAACAGGAAAACTGAAAAGTGATATATAGAACTGTACAGCACAGGAACAAGTTTCAAGCGAGAAAGAACAGAAATGAAAAGCAACTTATAAAAAGTATAACAGGAATTATTATAACAGGAAAACTGAATAGTGATATATGACCTAACCTAACCCTAACCTAAGCCCTAACTAACCTAACCTAACCTAACCTAGCCTAACCTAGCGCTAACTTGTTACTAACAGGAACAAGTTTCCAGCGAAAAAGAACATAAGCATAAAAGCAATGCTTTGTAAACTAAATCACATGTGTGCCACTCGCTCAATTAGGAATACAGGAAAACTTAAAGTGATATAACACTGTACAGCACAGGAACAAGTTTTGAACAAAGAACAGAAAAGCAAAGCACTACTTTTAAATGCAATCACATGTGTGTTGCTCGCTCAATTAAGAATACAGGAAAACTGAAAATTGTTATCTCACACTGTACTGCACAGGGAACAAGTTTCCATCGAAAGAACAGAAATGCAAAGCACAACTTTGTAAACTAGTTCACAAACGTGTTGCCTGTTCAATTATTAAAAGAGGAAAACTGAAAAGTGATATATCACGCTGTACAGCACAGTATCAAGTTTCCAACAGAAGAACAGAAAGCAAAAGCACTACTTTGTAAACTAAATCACATGTGTGTGTCAGCTCGCTCAATTAGGAATACAAAAAACTGAAAAGCGATATATCAAAATATCCGGCAAGGAAACAAGTTTTCATCAAAAGAACAGAAGCACAAAGCACAACTTTGTAAACTAATTCACATTTGTGTCGCCATTTCAATTATTATAACAGAAAAACTGAAAAGTGATATATTGAACTGTACAGCACAGGAAAAAGTTTCCAACGAAAGGACATAAACGCAAAGCACTACTTTGTAAACTAAATAACATGTGCACACTAGCTCAGTTAGGAATACAGGAAAACTGAAAAGTGTTATCTTGCACAGTAAGGCACAGAAACAAGTTTCCATCGATAGAACAGAGAAAAAAGCACAACTTTGTAAACTAATTCACATACGTGTCGCCCGTTCAATTATTATAACAGGAAAACTGAAAATTGATATATCGAACTGTACAGCACAGGAACCTGCTTCCATAGAAAGAACAGAAATGAAAAGCACAACTTTGTAAACAAATTCACATTGTGTCGCCCTTTCAATTATTATGACAGGAACACTGGAAAGTGATATATTGAACTGTACAGCACAGGAACAAGTTTCCATTTAAAGAAATTAGAATCTCACAACAGCGTAATGCAGCCATGACCATTCAGGCCTTTACAGCCATTGAAGTAGGACAGTCTCCCCAAGCATGGTTGGCTACCATAAAAAGCCAAAATATTACGCTCAGGATGCGTGACACTGCACTCAGGGTCAGGGGCCTTGGACCCAGAGAAAAGAGCATGTCTGATTGCATGCGGGTTGATGCCCCAGGTCCCGCCTCTGAAAAAAAAGGTATCAGGCGGGTCTGATGCTCTTTGGAGTGGGCGACACCTAAATGAACATCAATACAAAGTCCCAATTTATTTCTAATATCAGAGATCAGACCTCTACTCTTGCCTGATGCGTCCAAAACAAAGGGGGATTGTGCGAGCTGCGTAATGCCGCTCCTGAAAGAAGGAGCTGGTTTCCACCTTCCACCTTCGATGGTGAGTGCTCTCTGTCTGAAACAACTCCACATTTGGCTTAGGCTGAGGATCTGGCTTGATTCCATGTATGTGGACCTATCTGCATTGCCCACTTGGCATGCTGAGGTTGGCTACCCAGAGGCTATTTAAAGTGGGCTGGCTTTCCCCAGGGTCAGATGATTGTTCAAGGTTCCTGAATAAACTGCATTGAAAAAAAAAAAAATAACTACAGATAAATTGAATTTTAATAATAAAAAAAAAAGAACAGAAACACAAAAGCACAACTTTGTAAACTAATTCACATACGTGTAACCCCGTTCAATTATTATAACGGAAAACTGAAAAGTGATGTATGACACTGTACAGCACAGAATCAAGTTTCCAACAGAAGAACAGAAAGCATAAAGCACTACTTTGTAAACTAAATAACATGTGTGTCGCTCACTCAATTAGAATACAGGAAAACTGATAATTGATATAACCTAACCTAACCCTTAGCACCAATCCATAATCCTAACCTAACCCAGCCTAACCCTAACCCTCACCTAAACCTAACCTAACCCTAACTTTTGTAACCCCTGCAGGTTTGAACAAACTAAATACTACTTTCAAATTAATTCACATATGTATCAACCGTTCAATTATTATAACAGGAAAACTGAAAATTGATATATCACACTGTACAGCACAGGAACCTGCTTCCATAGAAGAACAGAAATGCAAAGCACAACTTTGTAAACTTGTTCCTAACAGGAACAAGTTTCCAACAAAGAACAGAAATGCAAACCACAACTTTGTAAATTAATTCACATATGTGTCCCGTTCAATTATTATAACAGGAAACTGAAAATTGATATAACACTGTACCCTACAGGAACAAGTTTCCATAAAGAACAGAAATGTAAAGCACAACCTAAAATAACTTCACATAACGTGAAGCCCCCTCAATTAAACCTAACAGGAAAACTGAAAATTGATGTAACCTAACCTAACCTAAAGAACCTAACCTAAGCTAACCATAACCTAAACAATAACACTAACCCTAACACTAACCTATCCTAAACTAACCTTACCTAACTTGTTTCTAACAGAAACAAGTTTCCATCTAAAGAACATAAATGCAAAGCACTACTTTGTAAACTAAGTCACATAATGTGCCACTTTCGCTCAATTATGAATACAGGAAAAACTGAAAGTGATATAGCGCACTGTACAGCACAGGAACAAGTTTCCATTGAAAGAACAGAAACACAAAGCACTACTTTGTAAACTAATTCACATACGTGTTGCCTGTTCAATTATTATAACAGGAAAACTGAAAAGTGATATAACCTAACATAACCTGTAATTATTAAGCAACAGGAACAAACTAACCTAACCTAACCTTTCCATTGAAAGAACAGAAACACAAAGCACTACTTTGTAAACTAATTCACATGTGTTGCCCATTCATTATTATAAATACAGGAAAACTGAAAAGTGATATAATGCTAACTGTACAGCACAGGAACAAGTTTCTTTAGAACAGAAAAGGTTTTACTTTTAACGTCACATGTTGTGTATGTCTAATTAGTGAATATAGGAAAACTGAAAAGTGTTATCTTTTTATATGGGACTGGGACAACTTTTATGGCAACTCAAGAGAAATGCAAAAGCACAACTTTGTAAACTAATTCACATATTTTACCTGCGTTCAATTATTATAAAAGGAAAACTGAAAAGTGATAAAACCTCACCCTAACCTAAGCCCTAACCTAACCTAACCTAACCTAACCCTAACCATAACTTTGTAACCTAACCTAACCCTGTACCTAACAGGAACAAGTTTCCCTACGAAAAGAACATAAGCATAAAAGCACTACTTTGTAAACTAAATAACATGTGTGCCACTAGCTCAATTAGGAATACAGGAAAACTGAAAAGTGATATATCGAACTGTACAACACAGGAACCTGCTTCCATCGAAGAACAGAAATGCAAAGCACAACTTTGTAAACTAATTCAAATATGTGTAAGCCCATTCAATTAGTATAACAGGAAAACTGAAAAGTGATATATCACTGTACATCAAAGAAACAAGTTTCCAACAGAAGAACAGAAATGCAAAGCACTATTTTGTAAAATAAATCACATGTGTGTTGCTCGCTCAATTAGGAATACAGGAAAATTGAAAGTGTTATCTACATGGTTATGGCACAGAAACAAGTTTTACAAGTTTCCATCGAAAAGAAGAAAAAAGCAAAGCACAACTTTTAAACTAATTCACATACATGTCTCCCGTTCAATTATTTTAACAGGAAAACTGAAAAGTGATTTATCGAACTGTACAGCACAGGACCTGCTTCCATCAAGTAGACAAGCAAAAGCACAACTTTGTAAACTAATTCACATATGTGTCGCCCGTTCAATTATTATAACAGGAACACTGAAAAGTGATATATAGAACTGTACAGCACAGGAACAAGTTTCCATCCAAGAACAGAAGCATAAAGCACAACTTTGTAAACTAATTCACATTAACCGTTGCCTGTTCCATTATTATAACAGGAAAACTGAAAGTGATATAACCTAACCTAACCTAACCTAAGCCCCTAACCTAACCTAAAATTCTAACCCTAACCTAACCTAACTTAAGTTACTAACAGGAACAAGTTTCCAAAGAAAAGAACATAAACATAAAAGCACTACTTTGTAAACTAAATCACATGTGTTCCACTCGCTCATTTAGGAATACAGGAAAAAAACTTAAAAGTGATATATACGCACTGTACAGCACAGGAACAAGTGTGGAGCGAAGAACAGAAAACAAAGGACTACTTTTTTAACGGAATCACATGTGTGTGGCTCACTCAATTAGGAATATAGGAAAACTGAAAAGTTTTATCTATTGATTTATGGCACAGAAACAAGTTTCCATCGAAAGAAGAGAAATGCAAAGCACAACTTTGTAAACTAATTCACATACGTGTAAGCCCGTTCAATTATTATAAAGGAAAACTGAAAGTGATAAAACCCTCACCCTAACCCTAAGCCCTAACACTAACCTAACTCTAACCCTGTCCTAACCTAACCATAAACCTAACCTAACCTAAGCCCCCAACCTAACCTAACCTAAGACTAACCCTATCCTAACCTAACTTGTACCTAACAGGAACAAGTTTCCCTACGAAAAAGAACATAAGCGCAAAGCACTACTTTGTAAACTAAATAACATGTGTGCCACTAGCTCAATTAGGAATACAGGAAAACTGAAAAGTGATATAACACACTGTACAACACAGAAACCTGCTTCCATCGAAGAACAGAAAAGAAAAGCACACCTTTGTAAACTAATTCACATATGTGTCACCCGTTCATTTATTATAACAGGAAAACTGAAAAGTGATATATCGATCTACAACACAGGAACCTGTTTCCATCGAAAGAACAGAAAGCGAAAAGCAATAAAACTAATTCAAATATGTGTCGAATTAGTATAACAGGAAAACTGAAAAAGTGATATATCACACTGTACATCACAGAAACAAGTTTCCAACAGAAGAACAGAAATGCCAAGCACTATTTTGTAAACTAAATCACATGTGTTGCAATTCAATTATAACAGGGAAAACTGAAAGTGTTATCTCGCAATGGCACAGAAACAAGTTTCCATCGAAAAAACAGAAACACAAAGCACAACTTTGTAAACTAATTCACATATGTATCCCCGTTCAATTATTATAACATGAAAACTGAAAAGTGATTTATAGAACTGTACAGCACAGGAACAAGTTTCCAACAGAAAGAACAGAAGCATAAAAAGCACTACTTTGTAAACTAATTCAAATAACCTCACTCAATTAGGAATAACACGAAAACTGAAAAGTGATAAATCAAATATCTGTACAAAAAAAATAAGTTTTCTTCAAAAGAACAACTTTTGCATAGCGTTTGTCTATTTGTAAAACTAATTCAGTTAATACCTATTTGCCTGTTCAATTATTATAACAGGAAAAATAAAATGTGATATAACAGAAGAACATAAACCTTAAGCCTTCACATAACCTGTTCAATTAACAAAGAAAAAAAAATAAAATGTGATGTAACCCTCCAACCTAACCCTAACCTCCCTTAAGAATAACCTAAACTTAAAAGTGTTATCTTGCAACTGTTCTAAAGGAACAAGTTTCCATCTAAAAAAATAGCATAAATCACAACTTTGTAAACTAAATCACATGTGTGCCACACACTCATTTAGGAATACAGGAAAACTGAAAAGTGATATATAGAAATATACAGCAAAGAAACAAGTTTTCATCAAAAGAACAGAAATGCAAAGCACAACTTTGTAAACTAATTCACATACGTGTTGCCTGTTCAATTATTATAACAGGAAAACTGAAAAGTGATATATCCTAACCTTAACCTAACACTAACCTAACCTAAACCTACCTAACCTAACCTAAACCTAACCTAACCTAACCTAACCTAACCTAACCTAAATTTTTTTACTAACAGGAACAAGTTTCCACCGAAGAACATAAACAAAAAAAGCACTACTTTGTAAACTAAATCACATGTGTGTTGCTAGCTCAATTAGGAATACAGGAAAACTGAAAAGCAATATATCGAAATGTACAAAACTTTTCATCGAAAAAACAGAAGCAAAAGCACAAATTTGTAAACTAATTCACATTACGTGTTTGCCTGTTCAATTATTATAACAGGAAAAATGAAAAGTGATAACCTAACTAACCTAATCCTAACCCATAACAATTCTACAGGAACAAGTTTCCAACGGAGAACAGAAAGAAATCACTACTTTGTAAAACTAAATCACAAGTGATTGCTCAATTAGGAATACGGAAAACTGAAAGTGTTATCTAGCACTAACTGCTCAATTTTCCATCTAAAAGAACAAATATAGCATAAAGCAAAACTTTTTAAACTATTTCACATGTGTTATCATTTATTATAACAGTAAAACTGAAAATTGATTATCTGACTTTGCAGCACAGGAACAAGTTTCCATCGAAGAAGAGAAACACAAAGCACAACTTTGTAAACTAATTCACATGTGTGTAACCCCATTCAATTATTATAACAGGAAAACTGAAAAGTTATATAACCCTAACAACCCAGGAACAACCTTCCATCCTAACCATAACCCTAACCTAACCTAACCTAACCCTAACCTAACCAATTAACCTAACCTAACCTAACCTAACCCTAAACCCTAACCCTAACCCTAACTCTAAATTGTTCCTAACTGGAACAAGTTTCCAACATAAACCCAAAGCACTACTTTGTAAAACTAAATCACATGTGTGCCACTGGCTCAATTAGGAATACAGGAAAACTTAATAGTGATATAACACACTGTACAGCAGAGGAACAAGTTTCAATCAAAAAGAACAAAAAAGAAAAGCACTACTTTGAAAGAAATCACATGTGTGTTGCTCACTCAATTAGGAATCAGGAAAGCGGAAAAGTGTTATCTACTTTGTATGGCATAGAAACAAGTTTCCATCGAAGAACAGAACACAAAGCACAACTTTGTAAACTAATTCACATACATACATATGTTCAAATATTATAACAGGAAAACTGAAAAGTGTTATATCTAACTGTACAGCTCAGAACAAGTTTCCATCGAAGAACAGAATCATAAAGCACAACTTTTGTAAACTAATTCACATTACTAATAACCCATCAATTAGAATACAGGAAAACTTTGATATATCAAAATATACGGATGAAACAATTTTTCAAAGAAAAGAACATAAACGCAAACACAAATTTGTAAACTAATTCACATTTGTGTTGTCTGTTCAATTTATAAAAGGAAAAAATAAAATATCATATAACCTAACTAACCTAAGAACAAGTTAACACTAACACTCACCTTAACCTAACCCCTATTCACAATTCACATTAGGTGCCACTGTTTAAATATTATAACAGGAAAACGGAAAAGTGAATTAACAATAACCCTAACCTAACCTAAACCTTAACACTAACCCTAACCTAAACCTAACCCCTAACTTAACCTGACCTAACCCTACCTAAACCTAACAAGTTTCCAACAGGAACAAGTTTCCAACAAAGAACATAAGCAAAAGCACTACTTTGTAAACTAACTCACATGTGTGCCACTCAGCTCAATTAGGAAAACAGGAAAACTGAAAAGTGTTATCTTGCACTGTATGGCACAGAAACAAGTTTCCATCAAAAGAAAAGAAATGCAAAACACATCTTTGTAAACTAATTCACATGTCCCCCATTCAATTATTTTAACATGAAAACTGAAAGTGATATATCACAACCTACAGCACAGAAACAAGTTTCCAACAGAAGAAAATAAACACAAAGCACTACTTTGTAAAACTAAATCACATGTGTGTAACCCGTTCAATTATTATAACAGGAAAACTGAAATGTGATATATCACACTGTACAGCACAGAAACAAGTTTCCAAAGAAGAAAAAAATGCAAAGCACTACTTTGTAAACTAAATCACATGTGTGTTGCTCAAACTCAATTAGGAACACAGGAAAACTGAAAAGTGATATAACACACTGTACAACAAAAAAAAAGTTTTCATCTAAAGAACAGAAATAAAAGGCACAACATTTGTAAACTAATTCACATTCATGCCAGCCTGTTCAATTATTATAACAGGAAAACTGAAAAGTGATATAACCTAACCCTAACCTAAGCCCTAAAACAAACAGGAACCTAACCCCTAACCTAACACTAACCCTAATCTAACCTTCATCTCTAACCTAACCCTGAAAAGTGATAAAACTTTTTTCCTAACAGGAAAAATTTTCCAACAAAAAACATAAACATAAAGCACTACTTTGTAAAATAAATCAAATGTGTTTAAGCTCATTCAATTAGTATAACAGGAAAACTGAAAAGTGATATATCACCTGTACATCACAGAAACAAGTTTCCAACAGAAGAACAGAAATGCAAGCACTATTTTGTAAACTAAATCACATGTGTGTTGCTCGCTCAATTAGGAATACAGGGAAACTGAAAAGTGTTATCCTAACCTAAACCTTTATGGCACAGAAACAAGTTTCCATCGAAAAAACAGAAACACAAAGCACAACTTTGTAAACTAATTCACATACATATCGCCCGTTCAATTATTATAACAGGAAAACTGAAAAGTGATTTATCGAACTGTACAGCACAGGACCTGCTTCCATCGAAAGTAGAAAAAAGAAAAGCACAACTTTGTAAACTAATTCACATATGTGTCGCCCGTTCAATTATTATAACATGAAAACTGAAAAGTGATATATCACACTGTACAGCACAGAAACAAGTTTCCAACAGAAGAACAGAAACGGAAAGCACTACTTTGTAAACTAAATCAAATGTGTGTCACTCACTCAATTAGGAATACAGGGAAACTGAAAAGCGATAAATCGAAATATACAGAAAAAAAAATAAGTTTTCTTCAAAAGAACAAAGCATAGCGCACAAATTTGTAAACTAATTCACATTAATGTTGCCTGTTCAATTATTATAACAGGAAAAATAAAATGTGATATAACCTAACCCTAACCTAAGACCTAACCTAACACTAACCTAAACTTAACTGGCCCCTAACCTAACCTAACCCTAACCTGACCCTCACCTAACCTAACCTAAACTTAACCTAACGAAACCTAACCTTAACTTGTTCCTAAAGGAACAAGTTTCCAACAAAAAAAAATAAGCGCAAATCACTACTTTGTAAACTAAATCACATGTGTGCCACACACTCATTTAGGAATACAGGAAAACTGAAAAGCGATATATATCGAAATACAGGCAAAGGAACAAGTTTTCATCAAAGAACAGAAAAAAAAGGACAACTTTGTAAACTAATTCACATTAGTGTCACCTGTTCAATTATTATAACAGGAAAACTGAAAAGTGATATATCTAACTGTACCTAACACTAACAACCTAAACCTACCTAACCATAACCTAAACCTAATTCCATAACCTAAACCTAACCTATAACTAACCTAAATTTTTCACACTAACAGGACAAAGTTTCCACCAAGAACAACAAAACCAAAGCACTACTTTGTAAACTAAATCACATTGTGTTGCTGTTCTCAATTAGGATAACAGGAAAACTGAAAAGCAATATATCCCTAAATTCGGCAAAACCTAAAGAATTTTTCATAAAAGAACAGAAGCATAAAGCACAAATTTGTAAACTAATTCACATTCGTGTTGCCTGTTCAATTATTATAACAGGAAAAATGAAATGTAATATAACCTAACCTAACCTAATCCTAACCTAACAAAAACAGGAACAAGTTTCCATCAAAAAAGAACAAGAAACAAAATCACTACTTTGTAAACTAAATCACATGTGTGCCACTTGCTCAATTAGGAATACAGGAAAACTGAAAGTGTTATCTGCACTGTTCGCAATTAAGTTTAATCTAAAGAACAAATAAATTTTTAAACTATTTCACATATGTGTAAACATTCACATTATTATAACTGTAAAACTGAAAATTGATATATCTGACTGTACAGCACAGGAACAAGTTTCCATCGAAAGAACAGAAACACAAAGCACAACTTTGTAAACTAATTCACATCGTGTCGCCCATTCAATTATTATAACAGGAAAACTGAGAAGTTATATAACCTAACCTAACCTAAGCCCTAACCTAACCTAACCATAACCATAACCATAACCTAACCCTAACCCTAACCTAACCTAACCTAACCTAACCTAACCTAACCTAACCTAACCATAACCCTAACCTAACACTAAATTGTTCCTAACTGGAACAAGTTTCCACAGAAAGAATATAAACCCAAAGCACTACTTTGTAAACTAAATCACATGTGTGCCACTGGCTCAATTAGGAATACAGGAAAACTTAATAGTGATATAACACACTGTAAAGCAGAGGAACAAGTTTCCATCAAAGAAAATAAAAGAAAAGCACTACTTTGAAACGGAATCCCATGTGTGTTGCTCACGCAATTAGGAATCAGGAAAGCGGAAAAGTGTTATCTACGCACTGTACAGCATAGAAACAAGTTTCCATCGAAAGAACAGAACCGCAAAGCACAACTTTGTAAACTAATTCAAATACGTGCCGCCCGTTCAAATATTATTACAGGAAAACTGAAAAGTGTTATATCTAACTGTACAGCTCAGAAACAAGTTTCCATCGAAGAACAGAATCATAAAGCACAACTTTGTAAAAACTAATTCACATTAGTTTCGCTCGCTCAATTAGGAATACAGGAAAACTGGAAAGTGATATATCAAAATGTATGGCAAAAGAAACAATTTTCATCGAAAGAACAAAAGCAAAACACAAATTTGTAAACTAATTCACATTTGTGTTGTCTGTTCAATTATTATAAAAAACAAAAATAAAATATCATATAACCTAACCTAACCTAAGCCCGTAACCTAACACTAACACTCACCTTAACCCTAACCCTATTCCTAATTCACATTCATTATGGACTGTTTAAATATTATAACAGGAAAATGGAAAAGTGATATAACAATAACCCTAAGCCCCCTAACCTAAACCTAAAACCTAAACCTAACACTAACCTAACCTAAACCCTAACCTAACCCGTAACCCTGACCCTAACCCTACCTAAACCTAACAATAACCTAAACCTAACCTAACTTGTTCCTAACAGGAACAAGTTTCCAACAAAGAACATAAGCATAAAGCACTACTTTGTAAACTAACTCACATGTGTGCCACTCGCTCAATTAGGAAAACAGGAAAACTGAAAAGTGTTATCTTGCACTGTACGGCACAGAAACAAGTTTCCATCAAAAGAAAAGAAATGCAAAACACATCTTTGTAAACTAATTCACATAGGTGTCTCCCATTCAATTATTTTAACATGAAAACTGAAAAGTGATATATCACACTGTACAGCACAGAAACAAGTTTCCAACAGAAGAAAATAAACACAAAGCACTACTTTGTAAACTAAATCACGTGTGTGTCGCCCGTTCAATTATTATAACAGGAAAACTGAAATGTGATATATCACACTGTACAGCACAGAAACAAGTTTCCAAAAGAAGAAAAGAAATGCAAAGCACTACTTTGTAAACTAAATCACATGTGTGTCGCTCACTCAATTAGGAACACAGGAAAACTGAAGAGCGATATGTATCGAAATGTACGGCAAAAAAAAAAAAAGTTTTCATCTAAAGAACAGAAGCATAAAGCACAACATTGTAAACTAATTCACATTCATGTAGCCTGTTCAATTATTATAACAGGAAAACTGAAAAGTGATATAACCTAACCTAACCTAAGCCCCTAAACCTAACCATAAACCTAACCTAAACCCTAACCTAACACTAACCTAATCCTAACCTATCTCTAACCTAACCCTGCCCCTAACCCTACCTAACTTTTTTCCTAAGAGGAAAAATTTTCCAACAAAAGAACATAAACGCAAAAAGCACTACTTTGTAAAATAAATCACATGTGTTTAGCTAGCTCAATTAGGAATACAGGAAAACTCAAAAGTGATATATCGACCTGTACAGCAAAGAAACAAGATTTAATCGAAAGAACAGAAATGCAAAGCACACCTTTGTAAACTAATTCACATACGTGTTGCTTGTTCAATTATTAAAACAGAAAAACTTAAAATTGATATAACCCTAACCCTAAACCTAACTTGTTCCTGACAGGAACAAGTTTCCAATGAAAGAACATAAACACAAAGCACTACTGTGTAAATTAAATCACATGTGTGTCACTCGCTCAATTAGTACTATAGGAAAACTGAAAAGTGATATATAGCACTGTACAGCACAGGAACAAGTTTCCATCGAAAGAACAGAAAGCATAAAGCAAAACTTTGTAAATTAATTCACACACATGTGTCAGCCCGTTCAATTATTATAACAGGAAAACTGAAAGGTGATATATCACACTGTACATCACAGAAACAAGTTTCCAACAGAAGAACAGAAACGGAAAGAATTACTTTGTAAAATAATCACATGTGTGTCACTTGCTCAATTAGGAATACCGGAAAACTGGAAAGCGATATATCGAAAGTTACAGCAAAGAAACAATTTTCATAGAAAGAACAGAAGCATAAAGCACAACTTTGTAAACTAATTCACATTAAATGTCGCCTGTTCAATTATTATAACAGGAAAACTGAAAGTGGTATAACCTAACCTAACCCCTGGCCCTAACCCTAACCTAACCTAACCTAAACCCTAACCCTTAACCTAACCGTAACCTAACCTAACCTAACTCTAACCTAAACCTAACCTAACTTGTTCCTAACAGGAACAAGTTTCCAACAAAAAGAACTAAACTCAAATCACTACTTTGTAAACTAAATCACATGTGTGCCACTTGCTCAATTAGGAATACAGGAAAAACTGAAAAGTGATATAACACACTGTACAGCACAGGAACAAGTTTCAACCAAAGAAAAAAAAAAAAAAAGCACTACTTTGAAGCGGAATCACATGTGTGTCACTCAACATTTAGGAATCCAGGAAAACTGAAAATTGGTATATCTAACTGTACAGCACAGGAACAAAATTCCATCGAAGAACAAGCATAAAAGCACAATTTTAACCTAATTCACATATGTGTCACCCATTCAATTATTATAACAGGAAAACTGAAAGTGATATTTCACACTGTACAGCACAGAAACAAGTTTCCATCCAAGAACAAAACATAAAAGCACAACTTTGTAAACTAATTCACATTACGTGTCGCCTGTTCCATTATTATAACAGGAAAACTGAAAAGTGGTATAACCTAACCTAACCTAAAGCCTAACCTAACCTAACCTAACCTAACCTAGCCTAACACTAACGTAACCTAAAACCTAACCCTAACCTAACCGTAACCCGTAACCTAACTAGCCTAACCATAACCATAACCATAACCTAACACTAACCTAACCTAACCCCTAACCTAACCTAACCTAACCTGACCTAACCTAACATGTTCACAGGAACAAGTTTCAATCAAAGAAAAGAAAAAAAAAGCTCTGCTTTGAAACAGAATCCCATGTGCTTCGCTCAGTCAATTAGGAATCCAGGAAAGCGGATCTCGCACTGAATCGCATAGCAACAAGTTTCCATTGAAAGAACAGAAGCATAAAACAACAACTTTGTAAACTTATTCACATATGTGTCACCCGTTCAATTATTATAACAGGAAAACTGAAAAGTGATATATCTAACTGTACAGCTCAGAAACAAGTTTCCCTCGAAGAACAGAATGCAGAGCACAACTTTGTAAACTAATTCACATTAAGTGTCGCCTGTTCAATTATTATAACAGGAAAACTGAAAAGTGGTATAACCTAACCTAACCCGTGAACCATAACACTAACCTAATCCTAACCTAACCTAACCTAACCTAACCTAACCTAACCTAACCCTACCTAACCTAAAACCCTAACCTAACCTAACCTAACCTAACCTAACCTAACCTAACTTGTTCTAAAGAACATAAAAGCAAAGCAATACTCTGTAAACTGAATCACATGTGTGCCACTTGCTCAATTAGGAATACAGGAAAACTGAAAAGTTATATATCACACTGTACAGCACAGGAACAAATTTCCAACAGAAGAACATAAACACAAAGCACTACTTTGTAAACTAAATCACATGTGTGCCACTAGCTCAATTAGGAATACAGGAAAGCTTAATAGTGATATAACGCACTGTACAGCACAGGAACAAGTTTCGATCCAAAGAAAAGAAGAGAAAAGCACTACTTTGCAATGGAATCCCATGTGTGTCGCTCACTCAATTAGGAATCCAGGAAAACGGAAAAGTGTTACCTGGCAGTGTATGGCATAGAAACAAGTTTCCATCGAAAACTGAAAAGTGATATATCACACTGTACAGCACAGAAACAAGTTTCCAACAGAAAAGCAAAGCACAACTTTGTAAACTAATTCACATATGTGTCACCCGTTCAGTTTTTATAACAGGAAAACAGAAAAGTGTTATATCTAACTGTACAGCACAGAAACAAGTTTCCATCGAAGAACAGAATCACAAAGCACAACTTTGTAAACTAATTCAAATTCGCGTCGCCTGTTCAATTATAATAAGAGGAAAACTGAAAAGTGGTATAACCTAACCTAACCTAAGACCTAACCTAACCTAACCTAACACTAACCATAACCTAACTCTAACCCTAACCCTAACCGTGTAACCTAACCTAACCTTAACCTAACCTAACCTAACCCTAACCTAACATGTTCCTAACAGGAACAAGTTTCCAACGGAAGAACATAAATGCAAAGCACTACTTTGTAAACTAAATCACATGTGTGCCACTCGCTCAATTAGGAATACAGGAAAATTGAAAAGTGTTATCTCGCACTGTACAGCACAGGAACAAGTTTCCATCGAAAGAACAGAAATGCAAAGCACAACTTTGTAAACTAATTCACATATGTGACACGTGTTCAGTTATTATAACAGGAAAACTGAAAAGTGATATATCACACTGTACAGCACAGAAACAAGTTTCCAACAGAAGAAAAGAAACGCAAAGCACTACTTTGTAAACTAAATCACATGTGTGTCGCTCGCTCAATTAGGAACACAGGAAAAATGAAAAGCGATATATATCGAAATGTACGGCAAAGAAAAAAGTTTTCATCTAAAGAACAGAAACGCAAAGCACAACATTGTAAACTAATTCACATTCGTGTCGCCTGTTCAATTATTATAACAGGAAAATTGAAAAGTGATATAACACTAACCTAACCTAAGCCCTAAACCTAACCTAAACTTAACCTAACCCTAACCTAACACTAACCTAACCTAAACTATCTCTAACCTAACCTGACCTAACCTAACAATAACTTGTTCCTAAGAGGAAAAATTTTCCAGCGAAAGAACATAAGCATAAAAGCACTACTTTATAAAATAAATCACATGTGTTTTTAGCTAGCTCAATTCTGAATACAGGAAAACTCAAAAGTGATATATATCGACCTGTGCGGCAAAGAAACAAGATTTAATCGAAAGAACAGAAATGCAAAGCACAACATTGTGAAATAATTCACATGCGTGTCAAACATTCAAATATTAAAACAGAAAAACTGAAAATTGATATAACCTAAACCTAAACCTAACCTAACCTAACCTAACCTAACACTAACTTATTCCTAACAGGAACAAGTTTCCAATGAAAGAACATAAGCATAAAGCACTACTGTGTAAACTAAATCACATGTGTGTCACTCGATCAATTAGTAATACAGGAAAACTGAAAAGTGATATATAGCACTGTACAGCCAGGAACAAGTTTCCATCGAAAAGAACAGAAGCATAAAGCAAAACTTTGTAAATTAATTCACACACATGTTGCCCGTTCAATTATTATAACAGGAAAACTGAAAAGTGATATATCACACTGTACATCACAGAAACAAGTTTCCAACAGAAGAACAGAAGCGGAAAGAACTACTTTGTAAACTAAATCACATGTGTGTCTCTCGCTCAATTAGGAATACAGGCAAACTGGAAAGCGATATATCGAAGTTACTGCAAAAAAATAATTTTCATAGAAAGAACAGAAACACAAAGCACAACTTTTAAACTAATTCACATTTTGTGTCACCTGTTCAATTATTATAACAGGAAAACTGAAAAGTGGTATAAACCTAACCCAAAAACCGTAGCCCCTAACCTTAACCTAACCTAACCTAACCCTAACAGCTAACTTATTCCTAACAGGAACAAGTTTCCAATGAAAGAACATAAGCATAAAAAGCACTACTGTGTAAACTAAATCACATGTGTGTCGCTCCCTCAATTAGGAATACAGGCAAACTGGAAAGCGATATATCGAAAGTTACTGCAAAGAAACAATTTTCATAGAAAGAACAGAAACACAAAGCACAACTTTTAAACTAATTCACATTAGTGTTGCCTGTTCAATTATTATAACAGGAAAACTGAAAAGTGGTATAACCTAACCCAAACCCGTGGCCCTAACCTAAACCTAACCTAACCTAACCTAACCTAACCTAACCTAACCTAACCATAACCCTAACCTAACTCTAACCGTAACCCTAACCCTAACTTGTTCCTAACAGGAACAATTTTCCAACGAAAGAACATAAACTCAAAGCACTACTTTGTAAACTAAATCACATGTGTGCCACTTGCACAATTAGGAATACAGGAAAACTGAAAAGTGATATAACGCACTGTACAGCACAGGAACAAGTTTCAAACCAAAGAAAGAAAAAAAAAAAAAAAAAAAAAGAACTACTTTGAAGCGGAATCACATGTGTGTCGCTCGTTCATTTAGGAATCAGGAAAGCGGAAAAGTGTTATCTCCCACTGTATGGCAGAGAAACAAGTTTCCATCGAAAAAACAACAAGCATAAAGGACAACTTTACTTTTAAACAAATTCACATCGTGTCACCCGTTCAATTATTATAACAGGAAAACTGAAAAGTGATATATGTAACTGTACAGCACAGGAACAAGTTTCCATCCAAGAACAAAGCATAAGCACAACTTTGTAAACTAATTCACATTCGCGTTGCCTGTTCCATTATTATAACAGGAAAACTGAAAGTGGTATAACCTAACCTAACCCTAAGCCCTAACCTAACCTAACACTAACACTAACACTAACCCTAACCTAACCTACACACTCACCTATTTGTAACGTAACCGTAACCTAACCTAATCCTAACCTAACCTAACCTAACACTAACCTAACCTAACCTAACCTAACCTAACCTAACCTAACCTAACCTAACCTAACCTTGTTTCCTAACAGGAACAAGATTCCAACAGAAGAACATAAAGGCAAAGCACTACTTTGTAAACTAAATCACATGTGTGCCACTGGCTCAATTAGGAATACAGGAAAACTTAATAGTGATATAACTCACTGTACAGCACAGGAACAAGTTTGATCCAAAGAAAAGAAAAGCAAAGCACTACTTTGAAAACGGAATCCCATGTGTGTCGCTCACTCAGTTAGGAATCCAGGAAAGCGGAAAAGTGTTATCTACGCACTGTATGGCATAGAAACAAGTTTCCATCGAAACAGAACAGAAATGCAAAGCACAACTTTGTAAACTAATTCACATGCGTGTCGACCGTTCAATTATTATAACAGGAAAACTGAAAGTGATATATCTAACTGTACAGCAAAGAAACAAGTGTCCATCGAAGAACAGAAATGCAAAGCACAACTTTGTAAACTAATTCACATACGTGTAAGCCCATTCAATTATTATAACAGGAAAACTGAAAAGTGATATATCTAACTGTACAGCACAGAAACAAGTTTCCAACACAAGAACAGAAGCATAAAGCACAACTTTGTAAACTAATTCACATTACACGTAGCCTGTTCAATTATTATAACAGGAAAATTGAAAAGTGGTATAACCTAACCTAACCTAAGACCTAACCTAACCTAACCTAACACTAACTGTAACACTAACTCTAACCCTAACCTAACCGTAACCGTAACCTTAACCATAACCTAACCTAACCTAACCTAATCCTAACCTAACCTAACTTGTTCCTAACAGGAACAAGTTTCCAATGGAAGAACATAAGCATAAAAGCACTACTTTGTAAACTAAATCACATGTGTGCCACTCGCTCAATTAGGAATACAGGAAAACTGAAAAGTGTTATCTACACTGTATAACACAGGAACAAGTTTCCATCGAAAGAACAGAAGCATAAAGCACAACTTTGTAAACTAATTCACATATGTGTCACGAGTTCAATTATTATAACAGGAAAACTGAAAAGTGATATATCACACTGTACAGCACAGAAACAAGTTTCCAACAGAAGAAAAGAAGCATAGCACACTACTTTGTAAACTAAATCACATGTGTGTCGTTAAGCTCAATTAGGAACACAGGATAACTGAAAGCGATATATATATCGAAATGTGCGGCAAAGAAAAAACATTTCATCTAAAGAACAGAAGCATAAAGCACAACATTGTAAACTAATTCACAATCGTATAGCCTGTTCAATTATTATAACAGGAAAACTGAAAAGTGATATAATCCTAACCTAACCTAAGCCCTAAACCTAACCTAAACCTAACCTAACCCTAACCTAACACTAACCTAACACTAATCTATCTCTAACAACCTGACCTTAACCTAACCTAACTTGTTCCTAAGAGGAAAAATTTTCCCTCTGAAAGAACATAAATGCAAAGCACTACTTTGTAAACTAAATCACATGTGTTTAAGCTAGCTCAATTAGGAATACAGGAAAACACAAAAGTGATATATCGAACTGTACTGCAATGAAACAAGTTTTCATCGAAAGAACAGAAATGCAAAGCACAACATTGTAAACTAATTCACATACGTGTAAACATTTCAATTATTATAACAGGAAAACTGAAAATTGATATAACCCTAACCTAACCTAACCTAACCTAACCTAACCTAACTTGTTTCCTAACAGGAACAAGTTTCCAATGAAAAGAATATAAATGCAAAGCACTACTGTGTAAACTAAATCACATGTGTGTCACTCGCTCAATTAGTAATACAGGAAAACTGAAAAGTGACATATAACACTGTACAGCACAGGAACAAGTTTTGAGCGGAAGAACAGAAAAGCAAAGCATTACATTTAAACAGAATCACATGTGTGTTGCTCGCTCAATTAGGAATACAGGAAAACTGAACAGTGTTATCTCTCACTGTATGGCACAGAAACAAGTTTCCATCAAAAGAACAGAAACACAAAGCACAACTTTGTAAACTAATTCACATGCGTGTCGACCGTTCAATTATTATAACAGGAAAACTGAAAGTGATATAACCTAACCTAATCCTTGCCCGTAACCTAACCTAACCTAACCTAACCTAACCTAACCTAACACTACCTAACACTACCTAACCTAACCTAAACCTAACCTAACCTAACTCGCTCAATTAGGAATACAGGAAAACTGAAAGTGTCATCTCTCACTGTATGGCACAGAAACATGTTTCAATTGAAAGAACAGAAATGAAAAGCACAAATTTGTAAACTACTTCACATACGTTATCGCCCGTTCAATTATTATAACAGGAAAACTGAAAAGTGATATATCACACTGTACAGCACAGAAACAAGTTTCCAACACAAGAACAGAAAGCATAAAGCACTACTTTGCATAAACTAAATCACATGTGTGTTTCTTGCACAATTAGGAATACAGGAGAATTGAAAAGTGATTTATCGCACCATACAGCACAGAAACCATTTTCCAAAAGAAACAACAGAAAAGCAAAGCACTACTTTGACATGGAATCTCATGTGTGTCTCTCGCTCAATTAGGAATACAGGAAAACTGAAAAGTGTTATCTGCACTGTAAGGCACAGAAACAAGTTTCCACCTAAAGAACAGAAGCATAAGCATAACTTTGTAAACTAATTCACATACATGTTGCCCTTTCAATTATTATAACAGGAAAACTAAAAAGTGATATGTCACACTGTACAGCACAGAAACAAGTTTCCAACACAAGAACAGAAATGCAAAGCACTTCTTTGTAAACTAAATCACATGTGTGTCGCTCACTCAATTAGGAATATAGGAAAACTGAGAAGTGATATATCGCAGTGTACAGCGCAGGAACAAGTTTCAACAAAAAACAGAAAAGCAAAGCATTACTTTTAAAGGAATCACATGTGTGTCACTCGCTCAATTAGGAATAAAGGAAAACTGAAAAGTGTTATCTAAGCCTGTAGAACTACGGAAACAAGTTTTCATTGAAAGAAAAGAAAAGCTTAGTTTATTTAGATGCACAGGTTTTAGTGGGTTTGTCCTATGTTGTATGTCTATATGAGTGAGTATATACCATGTGTGTCTTTTTGTTTCTGGGACAACTCACTCAGGATGATCCTTTCCAGATCCCACCATTTACCTGCAATTTTCATGATTTCCTCATTTTTCATTGCTGAGTAATATTCCATTGTGTAGATGTACCACATTTTCTGCATCCATTCTTCAGTTGAGGGGCATCTGGGTTGTTTCCAGCTTCTGGCTATTACAAATAAAGCTGCTACAAACATGGTTGAGCAAATTACCTTTTTGTGTGCTTGAGCCTCTTTTGAATATATGCCTAGGAGTGATATGGCTGAATCGTGGGGAAGCACTATTCCTAGTTGTCTGAGAAAATGCCAGATTGATTTCCAGAGTGGTTGTACCAGTTTACATTCCCACCATCTGTGGAGAAGGGTTCCTCTTTCTCCAAAACCTCTCCAGCATGTGTTGTCACTTGAGTTTTTGATCTTGGCCATTCTCATGGGTGTAAGGTGAAATCTCAGGGATGTTTTGATTTGCATTTCCCTAATGGCAGTGGACTTGGGGAGTGGCATGCATGCAGAGGGAGGAGGGAGGGTGGGATTGCGAGGGGGAGGGGGCTTATGGGGGGATGCAGAGTGAATAAAGTGTAATTGATGAAAAATTTTAAAAAAGGGAAAAATAATAATTTAAGAAACTTAAATCACTTTCAAAAGTGGAGGAAAACATGGAGTTAGTCAATTTACATGGAGCACGTCTAGCCCCTAGGGCAATGGTCTCCTGAACCTACTCAGACCTCGGACACCACCACTGCTAGTTCTAGAACCAATGCAGGATGTTCCATCGAGGGTTAAGGCTTCTCATAATATTTCCTATAAGCCCACACCTGTTTGTTTACATCCCCATTTTATTCATTATTAGCCAGATAGATCAAGGAATTGTAGTAATGATACTTGCTTTTTGCCCAATGCTGTAATGGTAGTAAATATACAAGCTGGTTACTCACATGCCCGCTGGTGCCTGTGCCCGTTGATGTCCTCACGCTATGACTCTCTTCAGACAGAAAAGGGATCTTGGAATTACAGCTGCCATTGTTACTGCCATCTCATTGGCGGCTGTTGGAGCTACCACCACGGCATTAGCCATGAGTCATACTGGGCAGACTGCTCAGACCCTGAATAACCTTTTAGCCAAGGTAGCTCATGCCTTAGATGTACAAAAAAATTAATGCTCAACTAAAAGGAGGTTTGATGGTGTTCAATCAGAGGTTTGACCTCATGCAGGAACAAATTGATACCCTATGGCAAATCGCTCAACTTGGCTGTCAATGAAAGTATGCTGGACTTTGTGTCACTAGCATACAACATGAAATTTTCCCTGTGCTGCAAATCTGTCTAAACAATTGTCAAGCTATATTTTAGGTAATTGGACTGGAGAATTCGATACTATGATGGACCAGCTGAGTGGCCATTGTCATGGTAAATTCTACCAGAGTGAATACAGGACTAGCCACAGGATTATCACCATGGATTGCTGCAGCCATGAATCATCTGAAGGAAGGGGCGTGCATGGGAGCATTAGCAGGCCTTCTGGTGTTGGTCACCTTGGTTTGCCTGTGGTATATATGCAAGATTAGAGTCTCAAAACAGCGTAATGCAGCCATGACCATTCAGGCCTTTACAGCCATTGAAGCAGGAAAGTCTCCCCAAGCATGGTTGGCTACCATAAAAAGCCAAAATGTTACGCTCAGGATGCGAGGCTAAGCACTGCACTCAGGGTCAGCCATCTTGGACCCAGAGAAGAGCATGTCTGATTGCATGCGGGTTGATGCCCCAGGTCCCGCCTCTGAGAAAAAGGTAGCGAACAGGTCTGATGCTCTTTGGGTGGATGACACCTAAATGAACATCAGTACAAAGTCCCAATTTATTTCTAATATCAGAGATCAGACCTCTACTCTTGCCTGATGCATCCAAAACAAAAGGGGGAACTGTAGAAAGCTGTGTAATGCATCACATGAAAGATGGAGCTGGTTCCGCCTTCCACCTTCCGATGGTGAGTGCTCTCTGTCACAAACAACTCCACATTGGGCTAAGGCTGAGGATCTGGCTTGCTTCCATGTATGTGGACCTATCTGCATTGCCCGTGGCATGCTGAGGTTGCCTACTCAGAGGCTATTTAAGCTGTGGGCTGGCTTTCCCCAGGGTCAGATGATTATTCAAGGTTCCTGAATAAACTGCATTGAAAAAAAAAAAATAAAAAAGATGAAAAAAAAAAAGCAATCCAGAAACACATCAAAACATCAACCATCATGATCAACTAGGCTTCATCTGAGAAAATTTGGGATAATTCAATGTATATAATTCAATAAATATAAACCATCATATAACAGACTAAAATGCAAAACCCCACATTGTCATCTAAAATTTTCAGTGTAGCATATTATGATCTTCTAATAAGTTCAGAAGATTTTAAAAATATTTTACTTGGTTGGGTTAAAATATTGACATTATTAACTGTCAAATTTTAATAAATGTGAGTTAAGTGAATGAATAGAAACACAACCAATCAGGAGCATAGCTTTCCATTTTTGGATGTTGATATCAAACACATAGATAATACTACTATGCTCTGACCCTCTTACAATGAGCCATGGATACTCCAATACTATAATTTCATACTTGGGTTGTTACACAGGATGGTAAAGTTATATCAACTTAGTTTCAGAACTTAAAATTTGAGTATTTTAGATCACTGTGTACTCATAATTACATGGCATTGTGACAAGATATATATATATATATATATATATATATATATATATATATCATGCAAACATGTGTATCTATATT
>JAEOAE010002190.1:0-17726 GCA_036365155.1 Meriones psammophilus | reverse complement strand
GAAAGAGAAGGAATCTCAAAGGTAAGCATCACTAATAGAATTCAAGAGATGGAAGAGAGAATCTCAGGTGCTGAAGATACACTCACAGAAATTGATACTTCCCTCAAAGCAAAAATAAAATCAGAAAAAATCCCAAACACAAACCATCCAAGAAATCAAGGATGCCATGAAAAGTCAAAATATAAGAATAATAGGAATTGAAGAAGAAGAAGAGTCCAGGTTACAAGGTCCAGAAAATATTTTCAAGAAAATCATAGAAGAAAATTTTCCCAACCTAAAGAAAGAGATGTCCACAAACATACAAGAGGCCTACAGAACACCAAATAGGCTAGACCAGAGAAGAAACTCCTCACGCCACATCATAGTCAAAACACTTAATCTACAGAACAAAGAAAGGATACTAAAAGCAGCAAGGAAAAAGGCCAAGTAACATATAAAGGCAAACCTATCAGAATCACTCCGGACTTCTCATCAGAAACTATGAAAGCCAGAAGAGCCTGGGGAGAGATCATGTGGGCCCTAAAAAGGGACCACAGGTGCCAACCTAGACTACTTTACCCAGCAAAGCTTTCAATCAACATAGATGGAGAAAATAAAATATTCCACGACAAAACTAAATTTAAGCAATATTTGAACAGCAACCCAGCCCTACAGAAGATACTAGAAGGAAAATTCCAATCCAAAGAAAACAAATACACCCAAGAAAACATAGGTTAAAGATATTTTCCAACAAAAGTCAAAAGCAAACAAGCAATGATCCACAGTAACATCGCCAACTACACAATAATAGGAAATAACATTCAATGGTCATTAATATCTATCAACATCAATGGACTCAACTCTCAATAAAAAGACACAGACTAACAGAATGGGTGCGAAACAGGATCCAACATTCTGCTGCATCCAAGAAACACACCTAAGCAACAAAGATAAACATTACCTCAGAGTAAAAAGGCTGGAAAACAGTTTTTCAAACAAATGGACCCAAAAAACAAGCAGGAGTGGCTATCCTAATATCTAATAAAATAGATTTTCAACCAAAACTAATCAAAAAGACATAGAGGGGGCACTACATTTTCATCAAAGGAAAAATTCACCAAGAAGACATCACAATTCTAAACATCTATGCCCCAAATACAAGAGCACCCACATTCATAAATGAAACATTTTCAAAGCTTAAACCACACATTGATGGCAATACCCTAATAGTGGGTGACTTCAACACCCCACTCTCACCAAGGGACAGATCAACTAGACAGAAACCAAATAAGGAAATAAAAGCACTTACAGAGTCCCTAAATCAAATGGACCTAATAGACGTCTACAGATCTTTCCACCCAAACTCAAAAGAGTATACCTTCTTTTCAGCACCTCATGGAACCTTCTCCAAAATAGACCATATAGTTGGTCACAAAGCAAGCCTCAACAGATATAAAAAGATTGAGATAATCCCTTGTATTCTATCGGACCACCATGGACTAAAGCTGGACATCAACAACAATGGAAACAACAAAAAGCCGACACGCACATGGAAACTGAACAACTTGCTACTCAATGACAGCTGGGTTAAGGAAGAAATAAAGAAAGAAATTAAAGACTTCTTAGAATTCAATGAAAATGAAGGCACAACATACCCAAATTTATGGGACACATTGAAAGCGGTGCTCAGAGGAAAATTTATAGCACTAAGTGCCTTCAAGAAGAAATTTATAACATCACATACAAGTAACTTAATGGCCCAACTGAAAACCCTAGAAAAAAAAAGAAGCAGATACACCCAAGAGGAGCAGAAGGCTGGAAATAATCAAACTCAGGGCTGAAATCAATCAATTAGAAACAAATAAAACTATTCAAAGAATCAATGAAACAAAAGCTGGTTCTTTGAGAAAATCAACAAGATAGACAAACCCTTAGCCAAGCTAACTAAAAGCAGAGAGAATCTATCCAAATCAGCAAAATCAGAAATGAAAAGGGGACATAACTACAGACACTGAAGAAATTCAAACAATCATTAGGTCATACTACAAAAGCCTATACGCCACAAAATTTGAAAATTTAAACGAAATGGACAATTTTCTTGATAGATTCCATCTACCAACATTAAGTCAAGATCAGATAGAAAGACTGAATAGACCTATATCCCCCAAGGAAATTGAAACAGTCATTCACAGCCTCCCCTCCAAAAAAAAGCCTGGGCCAGATGGTTTCAGCTCAGAATTCTACCAGACCTTCAAAGAAGTGCTAATACCAATTCTCCTCAAACTATTCCACAAAATAGAAACAGAAGGAACATTACCAAACCTCATTCTATGAAGCGACAGTTACCTTGATACCCAAACCACACAAAGACCCAACAAAAAAAAGAGAACTTTAGACCTATCTCTCTTATGAATATTGATGCAAAAATACTCAATAAAATACTTGCAAACCGAATCCAAGAACACATCAAAGATATCATCCATCATGACCAAGTAGGCTTCATCCCAGGCATGCAAGGGTGGTTCAACATACGGAAATCCATCAATGTAATCCACCACATAAACAAACTGAAGGAGAAAAACCACATGATCATCTCCTTGGATGCCAAAAAAGCATTTGACAAAGTCAACACCCATTCATGTTTAAAGTATTGAGAGATCAGGGATACAAGGAACATACTTAAACATAGTAAAGGCAATATACAGCAAGCCTACAACCAACATCAAACTCAATGGAGAGAAACTTAAATCAATCCCACTGAAATCAGGGACAAGACAAGGCTGCCCACTCTCTCCATATCTCTTCAACATAGTACTTGAAGTCTTAGCCAGAGCAATAAGACAACTAAAGGAGATCAAGGGGATACAAATTGGAAAGGAAGAGGTCAAAGTGTTACTATTCGCAGATGATATGATAGTATACATAAGTGACCCCAAAAATTCAACCAGAGAACTCCTTCAGCTGATAAACACCTTCAGCAAAGTGGCTGGATACAAAGTCAACTCAAAAAAAATCAAAGCCCTCCTGTATACCAAAGACAAAAGGGCCGAGAAAGAAATTAGGGAAACAACACCTTTCACAATAGCCACTAATAACATAAAGTACCTTGGGGTGACACTAACCATGCAAGTGAAAGACCTGTTTGAGAAAAACTTCAAGTCTCTGAAGAAAGAAATTGAAGAAGATCTCAGAAGATGGAAAGATCTCCCGTGCTCATGGATTGGTAGGATTAACATTGTGAAAATGGCCATCCTGCCAAAAGCAATCTACAGATTTAATGCAATTCCCATCAAAATACCAACTCAATTCTTTTCAGACCTTGAAAAAAAGATTCTCAGCTTCATATGGAGAAACAAAAAACCTAGAATCTCCAAAACAACCCTATACAACAACAGATCATCTGGAGGTATCTCCATTCCAGATCTCATGCTGTACTACAGGGCAATAGTAATAAAAACTGCATGGTATTGGCATCGAAACAGAAAGGAGGATCAATGGAACCGAATTGAAGACCCAGAAATAAACGCATACGTACCTATGAATACTCAATTTTTGACAAAGCAGCCAAAACCACTCAATGGAAAAAGATAGCATCTTCAACAGATGGTGCTGGTCTAATTGGATGTCTACATGCAGAAAAATGAAAATAGATCCACATTTATCACCCTGCACAAAACTAAAGTCCAAGTGGATCAAAGACCTAAACATAAAACCAGATATGCTAAATCTGTTAGAAGAAAAAAAGTAGGGAACAGCCTAGAACTCATTGGCACAGGAGACAACTTCCTGAACAGAACTCCAACAGCACAGGCTTTAAGAGCAACAATCAATAAATGGGACCTCATGAAACTGAAAAGCTTCTGTAAAGCAAAGGACACCATCATCAAAACAAAACGACTGCCTACAGATTGGGAAAGAATCTTCACCAACCCTCTATCTGACAGAGGGCTAATATCCAGTATATATAAAGAACTAAAGAAGCTGAAAAGCAGCAAAACAAGTAAACAAATTAAAAATGGGAACGGAGCTAAACAGAGAATTCTCTGTAGAGGAATATAGAATGGCAGAGAAACACTTAAAGAAATGCTCAACGTCATTAGCCATTAGGAAATGCAAATCAAAAAGACCCTAAGATTTCACCTTACACCCATCAGAATGGCCAAGATGAAAAACACAAATGACAACACATGTTGGAGAGGTTGTGGAGAAAGGGGAACCCTCCTCCATTGCTGGTGGGAATGTAATCTGGTACAACCACTTTGGAAGTCAATCTGGCGCTTTCTCAGACAATTAGGAATAGTGCTTCCTCAAGATCCAGCTATACCACTGCTAGGCATATACCCAAAGTTTGCTCAAGTACACAATAAGGACATTTGCTCAACCATGTTTGTAGCAGCTTTATTTGTAATAGCCAGAACCTGAAACAACCCAGATGTCCATTAACGGAGGAATGGATACAGAAATTGTGGTATTTCTACACAATGGAATACTACTCAGCAATCAAAAAGGAGGAAATCATGAAATTTGCAGGCAAATGGTGGGATCTAGAAAAGATCATTCTGAGTGAAGTATCCCAGAAGGAGAAAGACAAACATGGAATATACTAAACTTATATAGACCTAAAAGATAGGATAAACATAATGAAATCTAAAGAAGATAATCAAGAAAGCAGACATGGGGTATGATGATCTATCCTCATTTAGAAAGACAAATGGGATGTGCATTGAACATATGGCGGGAGTCTACCGCAGAAAGCATCTGAAAGACTCTACCTAGCAGTGCTCCAAAATAGATACTAAGACTCACAACCAAACCTTCGCAAAGTGCAGGGAATCATATGAAAGAAGGGAGTTTGATGTGGAGAGGATAGGAACTCCACAAGGACCAAACGTATCTGGGCACAGGGTCTTTTCTGAGATGGACACTCAACCAAAGTCCATGAGAGGATAAAATCTAGAACCTCTGCTCAGATGTGACCCGTGATAGCTCAGTAATCAATTGGTTTCCCACAGTAAGGGGAACAAGGACTATTTCTAACATGAACTCAATGACTGGCTCTTTGACCTCCCAACCTCCCAAGGGAGGAGCAGTACTGTTAGGCCACAGAGGAGGACTTTGCAGCCAGTCTGGAAAATACCTGACAAAAGCGAGTCATATGAAAGGGGAGGAGGTCCTCCCCTATTAGTGGACTTGGAAAGGGACAGGAAGGAGATGAGGGAGGGAGGGTGGGATTGGGGAGGGAATGAGGGATACAGCTGGGATACAGAATTAACAAAATGTAACTAATGAGAAAAATAAAATGAAGGAAAAAAAAAAAAAAAAACCTTGCTTCCAAAGATATGACTCCAAAGCGCTTAAAAACCGGCTTCCAACAATAGGATAATAGAACACTTAATAATCCGCCTCCAACGAAATGACTCCAGAGCACTTAAAAAACCGCTTCCAACGAAATGACTCCAGAGCACTTAAAATCCCGCTTACAACGAAATTACTCCACAGCACTCTAAAACCCGATTCCAATGAAATGATTCCAGAGGACTTAAAAACCTGCTTCCAACGAAATGAACCCGAGCACTTAAAAAGGCGCCTCCAACAAAAGGACAGGAGAATACTTAAAAACAGCTGTGAAATGACTCAGAGCACTTAAAAACGCGCTTCCAAAGAAATGATTCCAGAGCACTCTAAAACTACCTTCCAATGAAATGACTCAGATCACTTAAAAACACGCTTCAACGAAATGATTCCAGAGCACTCTAAAACCTGCTTCCAACAAAATCACTCCACAGCACTTAAAAACGCTGCTCAAACGAAATGACCCCAGAGCACATAAAAACAGCTTCCAAAGAAATGCTCCAGAGCATTCAAAACCCGCTTCAACAAAATGACTCCAGAGCACTCAAAAACCGGCTTCCAAAGAAATGACTCCAGAGCACTTATAAAACCGCTTCCAACGAAATGACTCCAGAGCACTGAAAAACCCACTTCCAGTGAAATGACTCCAGAGCACTTAAAAACCTTCCAACAAAATGACTCCAGAGCACTCAAAACCTGCTTCCAACGAAATGACTCAGAGCACTCTAAAACATGCTTCCAATGAAATGGCCCCAGAGCACTTAAAAACCCGGGCTTCCAAAGAAATGACTCCAGAGCACTCAAAAACCGCTTCCAACAAAATGAATCCAGAGAAATCAAAAACCTGCTTCAACAAATGACTCAAGAGAACTTAAAAACCTGCTTCCAACGAAATGACTCAGAGCAATCAAAACCCGCTAAACGAAATGACTCAAGAGAACTTAAAAACTGCTTCCAACGAAATGACTCCAGAGCACTGAAAAACCCACTTCCAAAGAAATGACTCAGAGCACTAAAAACCCGCTTCCAACGAAATGACCTCAGAGCACATAAAAACCTGCTTCCAAAGAAATGACTCAGAGCATTTAAAACCTGCTTCCAACAAAACGACCCTAGAGCACTTAAACCCCCTCCAAAGAATGGACACCAGAACATTTAAAAACCTGCTTCAAACAAAATTATTTAGGAGCACTTAAAAGCACCTTCCAACGAAATGAATCCACAGCACGTAAAAACCCAATTCCAACAGAGCACTTAACTTACGCGTCCAAAGAAATGAATCCAGAGCACTTAAAAATCCGCTTCCAACGAAAGGATACTAGAACCCTTAAAACCCACCTCCAACAAAATGACTCCAGAGCTCTTAAAAACAGCTTCCAAAGAAATGACTCAGAGAGCTTAAAACCCGCTTCAAACGAAAGGACACCAGATCACTTAAAAATCCACTTCCAACGAAATGTTTCCAGAGCACTAAAACCTTCTTCCATGGAAATGACTCCAGAGCACTTAAAAACCATTTCAATAATATGACCCCAGAGCACTTAAAAAGCGCACTTCCAACGAAAGGACACCAGAACACTTAAAACCCACTTCAACGAAATGACTCCAGAGCACTTAAAAACACGCATCCAACAAAATGACTCCAGAGCACTTAAAAACCCGCTTCCAAAGAAAGGATACTAGAACACTTAATAATCCGCCTCAATGAAATGACTCAGAGCACTTAAAAATCGCTAAAGAAATGAAATGACTCCAGAGCACTTAAAAACCGCTTCCAACGAAATGACTCCAGAGCACTTAAAAACCCGCTTACAACGAAATTACTCCACAACACTCTAAAACCCGATTCAATGAAATGATTCCAGAGCACTTAAAAACCTGCTTCAAATGAAATGAACCGAGCACTTAAAAACGCGCCTCCCAAAAGAACAGGAGAATACTTAAAAATGCGCTTCCATCAAAAATGACTCCAGAGCACTTAAAAACGCGCTTCAAAAGAAATGATTCCAGAGCACTCTAAAACCCCTTCCAACGAAATGACTCAGATCACTTAAAAACACGCTTCCAACAGAATGATTCCAGAGCACTCTAAAACGCACGCCTTCCAACGAAATGACTCAGAGCACTTAAAAACCTGCTTCCAACGAAATGACCCCAGAGCAGTTAAAAACCGCTTCAACTAAATGACTCAGAGCACTGAAAAAGCCACTTCCAATGAAATGACTCCAGAGCACTTAAAAAACCGCTTAAAATTAAATGACCACAAAGCACGTAAAAACCCGCTTCCAACGAAATGACCTAAGAGCACATAAAAACCCGCCTCAGAAACTAAATGACCCCAGAGCACTTAAAAACCCGCTTCAACAAAAATGACCTCAGATGCACATAAAAACCGCTTCAAATAAATGACTACAGAGCATTTAAAACCTGCTTCCAAAAAATGACCCTAGAGCACTTCAACCCGCTTTAAACTAATGGACAGCAGAACATTTAAAAACCTGCTTCAAATAAAATTACTCAGAGCACTTAAAAACTCCCTTCCAACGAAATGAATCCACAGCACGCAAAAACCGCTTCCAACAAAATGACTACAGAGCACTTAAAATACTGCTTCCAACGAAATGATTCCAGAGCACTCTAAAACAAGCTTTCCAACGAAATGATTCCAGAGCACTTAAAAACCCGCTTCAAATAAATGACTCAGAGCACTCAAAAAGCCACTTCCAAAAAATGACCTCAGCTCACATAAAAACCGTTTCAACGAAATGAATCCAGAGTACTTAAAATCCCCACTTCACACGGAATGACTCAAGAGCACTTAAAAACCTGTTTCCAATGAAATGACTCAGAGCACTAAAAACCCGCTTCAAATGACTCAGAAATGACTCAGAGAGCACTTAAAAACCTACTTCCAACTTGAAATGACTCAAGAGCAATTAAAAACCTGCTTCAAAAAATGACTCAGGGCACTTAAAAACCGCTTCAACAAGAAATGACTCAGAGCACTCTAAAACCCGCCCAACAAAAATGACCTCAGAGCACGTAAATACCAATTCAACGAATGACCCCAGAGCACTTAAAAACCGCTTCCAACTAAATGACTCCAGAGCACGTAAAAACCGCTTCAAAGAAATGACCTCAGAAATGCACATAAAAAACCGCTTTAACGAAATGACCCCAGAGCACTTAAAAACCCGAGTACAACAAAATGACCTCAGAGTACATAAAAACCGCTTCCAACTAAATGACTACAGAGCATTTAAAACCTGCTTCAAACGAAACGACCTAGAGCACTTCAACCCGCTTCAACAAATGGACACCAGAACATTTAAAAACCTGCTTCAAATAAATTACTCAGAGCACTTAAAACCCGCTTCCAACGAAATGACTCAGGAGCACTTAAAACCAGCTTCCAAATCTAAATGACTCCAGAGCACTCTAAAACGCGCTGCAACAAAATGAATCCACAGCACGCAAAAACCGCTTTTCCAACGAAATGACTCCAGAGCACTTAAAAACCCGCTTCAAATAAATGACTCCAGAGCACTCAAAAATGACTCCAGAACATTCCAACGAAATGAATCCAGAGCACTTAAATGACTCCAGCGCAAAAAACCCCAATTCAACAAAATGACTCCAGAGCACTTAAAAACCTGCACTCAAACAAATGACCTCCAGAGCACTTAAAAACCCGTTTCAACGAAATGAATCCAGAGCACTTAAAAACCAATTCACACAGACTCCAGACACAAAAACCTGCCCTAACAAACCTGAGCACTTAAAACAATGAAATGACTCAGAGCACTCTAAAACCCGCTTCCAACAAATGACCAGAAAAACCTGACTCAGAATGGATTAGACTTAAAACCTACTTCAAACAAATGACTCAAGAGCAATTAAAACCTGCTTCAAATGAAATGACTCAGGGCACTAAAAACCACCTCCAACTAAATGACTCCAGAGCACTTAAAAACCCGCTTCCAACGAAATGACCTCAGAGCACTTAAAAACCGCTTCCAACTAAATGACTCCAGAGCACTTAAAAACCACTTCCAACTAAAATGACTCCAGAGCACGTAAAAAACCAATTAAATGACCAAATAACCTCAGAGCACATAAAAACCGCACATAAAAACCCCTTACAAAAATGACCCCAGAGCACTTAAAAACCTGCTTACAACGAAATGACCTCAGAGTACATAAAAACTGCTTCCAACGAAATGACTACAGAGCATTTAAAACCTGCTTCAAACGAAATGACCCTAGAGCACTTCAACCCGCTTCCAACGAATGGACACCAGAACATTTAAAAACCTGCTTCAAATAAAATTACTCAGGAGCACTTAAAACCCTTCCAACAGAAATGACTCAGAGCACTTAAAAACCCGCTTCCAACGAAATGACTCCAGAGCACTCTAAAACCCGCTTCCAACGAAATGAATCCACAGCACGCAAAAACCGCTTAAAAAATGACTCAGAGCACTTAAAATACCGCTTCAGGATTCCAAGGATTCCAGAACACTCTAAAACAACTCTAAAACCAACTAAATGATTCCAGAGCACTCTAAAACCCGCTTCCAACGAAATGACCCCAGCTCTTCAAAAACCTGCTTCCAAATAAATGGACAAAAACCCGCTTCAGACAAAATTTAAAAAAATGTTTCAAATAAAATTACTCAGGACTCAGAGCATTTAAAAACCTCTTAAAAAAATGACCCTTCAAAACGAAATGACACCAGAGCACGTAAAACCTGCTTCCAACAAAATTAATCAGAAACTTAAAACCCCTCCAGAGCACAGCACGTAAAAACCTTTCCCAACGAAAAATTACTAGAGCACTTAAAAACGCTTCCAACTAAATGACTCCAGAGCACTGAAAAAGCCACTTCACAATGAAATGACTCCAGAGCACTTAAAAACCGCCTAACTAAATGACTCCAGAGCACTCTAAAACAATTAAATGACCACAGATCACGTAAAAATCCGCTTTGCAAAAATGATTCAGAGCACTAAAAGCCTTCTTCCATGGAAATGACTCAGAGCACTTAAAAACCCACTTCCAACGAAAGGACACCAGAACACTTAAAAACCCGCTTCCAACGAAATGACTCAGAGCACTTAAAACACGCTTCAAAAAAATGACCTCAGCGCACATAAAAACCTTTTCCAACAGATTGAATCCAGAATACTTACATCCCCACTTCCAACGAAATGACTCAGAAAACATACAAACCCGCTTCCAACTAAATGACTCAGAGCACTTAAAACCCGCTTCCAAATCTAAAGGATACAGAACACTTAAAAACCCGCTAAAACACTTAAAAACTAAACAAATGACTCAGAGCACTTAAAAACCAACTTCCAACGAAATGATACCAGAACACTTACAGTCCCGCTTCCAATGAAATGACTCCAGAGCACTTAAAACCCGCTGTGAAAGGACACCAGAACACTTAAAATCCCGCGTCCAACAAAATGACTCCAGAGCACTTAAAACCCGCTTCTAACGAAATGACTCCAGAGCACTTAAAAACGCTCCAAAGAAATGATTCCAGAGTACTCTAAAACCCCTTCCAATGAAATGACTCCAGAGCACTTAAAAACCTTCTTCCAAGGAAAAGACTGCAGAGCACTTAAAAGCCCACTTCCAACGATATGACCCCAGAGCACTTAAAAACCCACTTCCAATGAAAGGACACAAGAACACTTAAAAACCCGCTTCCAACGAAATGACTCCAGAGCACTTAAAAATCTGCCTCCAACGAAAGGATACCAGAACACTTAAAAACCCGCTTCCAAAAAAATGACCTCAGCGCACATAAAAAACCGTTTCCAACGAAATGAATCCAGAGTACTTACATCCCCACTTCACACGAAATGACTCAAGAGCACTTACAAACCTGTTTCCAATGAAATGACTCCAGAGCACTAAAAACCCGCTGGCAAATGAAATGACTCAGAGCACTTAAAACCTACTTCCAACGAAATGACTCAAGAGCAATTAAAACCTGCTTCCAAAGAAATGACTCCAGGGCACTTAAAAAGCCGCCTCAAACGAAATGACTCGAGAGCACTCTAAAACCCGCCTAACGAAATGACCTCACAGCATGTAAATACCCGCTTCCAACGAAATGACCCCAGAGCACTTAAAAACCGCTTCCAACTAAATGACTCAGAGCACGTAAAATCCGCTTCCAACGAAATGACCTCAGAGCACATAAAACCCGCTTGCAACGAAATGACCCCAGAGCACTTAAAAACCGCTTACAAACGAAATGACCTCAGAGTACATAAAAACCGCTTCAACGAAAATGACTACAGAGCATTTAAAAACCTGCTTCCAAAAAGCGACCCTAGAGCTCTTCAACCCCGCTCCAACAAATGGACACCAGAACATTTAAAAACCTGTTTCAAAATAAAATTACTCAGGAGCACTTAAAAACTCCTTCAAACGAAATGAATCCACAGCACGTAAAAACCGCTTCCAATGAAATGACTCCAGAGCACTTAAAATACCGCTTTCCAACAAAGGATTCCAGAGCACTCTAAAACCCGCTTCCAACGAAATGATTCCACAGCATTCTAAAACCCGCTTCCAATGAAATGACTCAGAATACTCTAAAACATGCTTACAACGAAATGGCCCCAGAGCACTTAGAAACCCGCATCCAAAGAAAGGACTCAGAGCACTTAAAAACGTGCTTCCAAAGAAAGGATTCCACAGCACTTAAAAACCCGCTTCCAAGGATATGACTCAAGAGAACTTAAAAAACCGCTTCCAACGAAATGACTCCAGAGCATTTAAAACCTGCTTCCAAACGAAATGACCCTAGAGCACTTAAACCCTGCTTCCAACGAATGGACACCAGAACATTTAAAACCTGCTTCAAACAAAATTACTCAGAGTACTTAAAACCCCTTCCAACGAAATGACTCAGAGCACTTAAAAGCCGCTCCACGAAATGACTCCAGAGCACTCAAAAACCAGCTTCCAATGAAATGACTACAGAGCACTTAAAAACCGCCTCAACGAAATGAGCCCAGAGCACTTAAAAACCCGCTAAACGAAATGAACCCAGAGCACTTAAAAACCCAGTTCCAACGAAATGTCCTCAGTGCACATAAAACCTGCTTCAAAGAAATGATTCCAGAGCACTCTAAAACAAGCTTCAACAAAATGACTCCAGAGCACTTTAAAACCTGCTTCCAACGAAATGACTCCAGAGCCCTTAAAAACATGCTTCCAACGAAATGACTCCAGAGCACTTAAAAACAACTTCCAACGAAATGACTCCAGAGTACTTAAATTCCAAGTTCCAACAAAATGTTCTCAGTGCACAAAAAAAAGCCCTTCCAAGGAAAGGACTCCACAGCACTTAAAAACGTGCTTCCAACGAAAGGATTCCACTGCACTTAAAAACCCGATTCCAAGGAAATGACTCAAGAGAACTTAAAAAACTGCTTCCAACGAAATGACTCCAGAGCATTTAAAAACCTGCTTCCAACGAAATGACCCTAGAGCACTTAAAATCTGCTTCGAACGAATGGACACCAGAACATTTAAAAACCTGCTTCAAACAAAATTACTCAGGAGTACTTAAAAACCCCCTTCCAACGAAATGAATAAACAGCACGTAAAAACCCGCTCCCAACGAAATGACTCCAGAGCACTTAAAAATCCGCCTAAATCGAAATGATTCCAGAGCACTTATAAATCCGCTTCAAAATACAGGATACTAGAACACTTAAAACCCACCTCCAACGAAATGACTCCAGAGCGCAAAAAACAGCTTCAAGCGAATGACTCCAGAGATCTCAAAACCCGCTAACGAAATGACTGCAGAGCACTTAAAACCCGCTTCCAAATAATTTACTTGAGAGCACTTAAAAACCGCTTGAACTAAATGACTCCAGAGCACTCTAAAACCGCTTCAACAAAAGGATACCAGATCACATAAAATTCGCTTCAACGAAATGATTCCAGAGTACTAAAATCCTTCTTCCATGGAAATGACTACAGAGCACTTAAAAACCCACTTCCAATAATATGACCCCAGAGCACTTAAAAACCCACTTCCAACGAAAGGACACCAGAACACTTAAAAAGCCAAATCCAACGAAATGACACCAGAGCACTTAAAAACACGCTTCCAACAAAATGACTCCAGAGCACTTAAAAACCCGCTTCCAACGAAAGGATACCAGAACACTTAAAAAAACGCTTCCAAAAAAATGACATCAGCGCACATAAAAAACCGTTTCCAACGAATTGAATCCAGAGTACTTACATCCCCACTTCCAACGAATAGACTCCAGAGAACATACAAACCCACTTCCAACGAAATGACTCCAGAGAACGAAAAACCCGCTTCCAACGAAATGACTAAAGAGCACTAAAAACCCGCTTCCAACGAAATGAATAAAGAGCACTTAAAAACCCGCTTCCAACGAAAGGACACCAGAACACTTAAAAACACGCTTCCAACAAAATGACTCCAGAGCACTTAAAAACCCGCTTCCAACGAAAGGATACCAGAACACTTAAAAAACGCGCTTCCAAAAAATGAAATCAGCGCACATAAAAACCGTTTCCAACGAATTGAATCCAGAGTACTTACATCCCCACTTCCAACGAATAGACTCAGAGAACATACAAACCCACTTCCAAATGAAATGACTCCAGAACCCGCACTAAAACCCGCTTCCCGCCTAACGAAATGACTAAAGAGCACTTAAAACCCGCTTCAAACAAAGGATACCAGAACACTTAAAAACCCGCTTACAACTAAATGACACCAGAGCACTTAAAAACCCGCTTCAAAGAAAGGACACCAGAACACTTAAAAAACCAGCGCCCAACAAAATGACTCCAGAGCACTTAAAACCTTTGCTTCCAAAGAAATGACTCAAAAGAACTTAAAAACCCGCTTCCAAAAAAAGGATACTAGTACACTTAATAATCCGCCTCCAACGAAATGACTCCAGAGCACTTAAAAATCCGTTTCCAATGAAATTACTCCACAGCACTCTAAAACCCGCTTCCAATGAAATGACTCCAGAGCACTTAAAAACCTGCTTCCAACGAAATGAACCCGAGCACTTAAAAACACGCCTCCAATGAAAGGACAGGAGAATACTTAAAAACGCTTCCAAACACTAAATGACTCCAGAGCACTTAAAAACGCACTTCCAAAGAAATGATTGCAGAGCACTCTAAAACTCCTTCCAACGAAATGACTCCAGAGCACTTAAAACCCGCTTCCAAACGAATGACCCCAGAGCACTTAAAAACCCGTTTCAACAGAAATGACTCCAGAGCATTCAACAACCCGCTTCCAACAAAATGACTCCAGAGCACTCAAAAACCCGCTTCCAACGAAATGACTACAGAGCAGTTAAAAACGCACTTCCAAAGAAATGACTCCAGAGCACTCAACAACCCGCTGCCAAAGAAATGACTACAGAGCACTCAAAAACACGCTTCCAACAAAATGAATCGACAGCATGTAAAAACCCGCTGTGAAATGACTCCAGAGCACTCAATAACCCGCCAGCAACTAAAATGACTACAGAGCACTTAAGAACCCACTTCAAAGAAATGACTCCAGAGCAATTTAAAACCCGCCCCAACGAAATGACTCCAGAGCACTTAAAAACCCCTTCAAACGAAATGATCCCAGAGAACTTACAAACACGCCTTCCAACGAAATGACCTCAGAGCACATAAAACCCACTTCCAACGAAATGATTCCAGAGCACTGTAAAATCTGCTTCCACCTAAATGAAATGACTCAGAGCCCTCAAAACCCGCTTCAACAGAAATGACTGCAGAGCACTTAAAAAACCGCCCAACGAAATGACTCTGAGCACTCAAAACCCAATACCAATGAAATGACTCCAGAGCACTTAAAAACCCGCTTCCAAATGAAATGACACCAATGAAATGCACAGAGCACTTTAAAAACAAAAACCCGCACTAAAAACCCGCTCCAAACGAAATGACTCCAGAGCACTTAAAACCCGCCTAAAAATTGACTACAGAGCATTTAAAAACCTGCTTCCAAAAACGCGACCTAGAGCACTTAAACCCTGCTTCAACGAAAGGACACCAGAACATTTAAAACCCCGCTTCAATGAAATGACTCAGGAGAACTTAAAAACACACTTCCAACAAAATGAATCAGAGCACGTAAAACCCGCCCAAAACTAAATGACTCCAGAGCACTCAACCACCAGCTTCCAACAAATGACTACAGAGCACTTAAAACCTGCTTCCAAAGAAATGACTCAGAGCACTCAAAAAACCCGCCTCCAACGAAATGACTCCAGAGCACTTAAAAACCCGCTTTCAAAGAAATGACTCCAGAGAACTTAAAAACCTGCTTCCAAAGAAATGACTCCAGAGCACTTAAAAACCCGCTCCAAACGAAATGACTCAGAGCACTTAAAAACCCGCTTCCAATGAAATGACTACAGAGCACTTAAAACCCGCCTAACGAAATGAGCCCAGAGCACTTAAAAACCCAGTTCCAAAGAAATGTCCTCAGTGCACATAAAAACCCGCTTCCAACGAAATGATTCCAGAGCACTTAAAAATCCGCTTCCAACGAAATGATTCCAGAGCACTTATAAATCCACTTCAAAATACAGGATACTAGAACACTTAAAAACCCACCTCCAACGAAATGACTCCAGAGCGCTTAAAAACAGCTTCCAGCCAAATGACTCCAGAGAGCTCAAAACCCGCTTCCAACGAAATGACTGCAGAGCACTTAAAAACCGCTTCCAACTAAATGACTCCAGAGCACTCTAAAACCCGCTTCCAACAAAAAGATACCAGATCACATAAAATTCCCGCTTCCAACGAAATGATTCCAGAGTACTAAAATCCTTCTTCCATGGAAATGACTACAGAGCACTTAAAACCTACTTCCAATAATATGACCCCAGAGCACTTAAAAACCCACTTCCAATAATATGACCCCAGAGCACTTAAAACCCACTTCCAACAAAAGGACACAGAACACTTAAAAAAAAGCCGCCCAACGAAATGACACCAGAGCACTTAAAAACATGCTTCCAACAAAATGACTCCAGAGCACTTAAAAACCCGCTTCCAACGAAAGGATACCAGAACACTGAAAAAACGCCAAAAAATGAAATCAGCGCATATAAAAACCCGTTTCCAACGAACTGAATCCAGAGTACTTACATCCCCTACTTCCAACGAATAGACTCCAGAGAACATACAAACCCACTTCCAAATCGAAATGACTCAGAGCACTAAAACCCGCTTCCAACGAAATGACTAAAGAACACTTAAAAACCCGCTTCCAACGAAATGACTAAAGAGCACTTAAAAACCCGCTTCCAACAAAAGGATACCAGAACACTTAAAAACCCGCTTACAACTAAATGACACCAGAGCACTTAAAAACCCGCTTCCAAAGAAAGGACACCAGAACACTTAAAAACCCGCGTCCAACAAAATGACTCCAGAGCACTTAAAACCTTGCTTCCAAAGAAATGACTCCAAAGAACTTAAAAACCCGCTTCCAAAAAAAGGATACTAGTACACTTAATAATCCGCCTCCAACGAAATGACTCCAGAGCACTTAAAAATCCGTTTCCAATGAAATTACTCCACAGCACTCTAAAACCCGCTTCCAATGAAATGACTCCAGAGCACTTAAAAACCTGCTTCCAACGAAATGAACCCGAGCACTTAAAAACACGCCTCCAATGAAAGGACAGGAGAATACTTAAAAACGCGCTTCCAACGAAATGACTCCAGAGCACTTAAAAACGCACTTCCAAAGAAATGATTGCAGAGCACTCTAAAACTCCCTTCCAACGAAATGACTCCAGAGCACTTAAAAACCCGCTGTGAAATGACCCCAGAGCACTTAAAAACCCGTTTCCAACGAAATGACTCCAGAGCATTCAACAACCCGCTTCCAACAAAATGACTCCAGAGCACTCAAAAACCTGCTTCAACGAAATGACTACAGAGCAGTTAAAAACGCACTTCAAAGAAATGACTCAGAGCACTCAACAACCCGCTGCCAAAAAAATGACTACAGAGCACTCAAAAACACGCTTCCAACAAAATGAATCGACAGCATGTAAAACCCGCTTCCAACGAAATGACTCCAGAGCACTCAATAACCCGCCTCAACGAAATGACTACAGAGCACTTAAGAACCCACTTCAAAGAAATGACTCCAGAGCACTCAAAAATGCTTCCAACGAAATGACTCCAGAGCACTTAAAAACCCTTCAAAACGAAATGATCCCAGAGAACTTACAAACACGCTCCAACGAAATGACCTCAGAGCACATAAAACCCACTTCCAACAGAAATGATTCCAGAGCACTGTAAAATCTGCTTCCAC
>JAEOAE010000601.1:0-36543 GCA_036365155.1 Meriones psammophilus | reverse complement strand
AAGTTTGGGTATGTTATGTCTTCATTTTCATTGAGTTCTAGGAAGATTTTAATTTTTTCTTTATTTCTTCCTGACCCAGCTGTCTTTTTAGCAGCAAGTTGTTCAGTTTCCATGTATGTGTAGGCTTTTTGCTATTTCTGTTGTTACTGAGGTCCAGCTTTATTCCATGGTGATCCAACAGGATACAAGGGATTATTTCAATCTTCCTGTATTTGTTGAGGTTGCTTTGTGACCAACTATGTGGTCTATTTTGGAGAAGGTTCCATGAGGTGCTGAGAAGAAGGTAAATTCTTTTGTGTTTGGGTGTAGGGTTCTGCAAATATCTGTTAGGTCCATTTGGTTCATTACCTCTGTTAGAGATATTGTTTTTTGTTTAATTTCTGTTTTGTTGACCTGTCCTTTGTTGAGAGGGGGGTGTTGAAGTCTCCTACTATTAGTGTGTGGGGAGCTATATGTGGTTTAAGTTTTATCAATGTTTCTTTCACAAAGGTGGGTGCCCTTGTATTTGGGGCATAGATGCAGGATTGTGAAGTCTTCTTGGTGGAATTTTCCCTTGATGAGTATGAAGTGTCCTTCCCCATCTCTTTTGATTAATTTTGCTGAAAGACTATTTTATCAGATATTAGAATGGCTACTCCTGCTTGCTTCTTGGGTCCATTTGCTTGAAAAGCCATCTTCCATCCCTTTACCCTCAGGTAATGTCTATCTTTGTGTCTTAGGTGTTTTTCTTGTATACAACAGATTGCTGGGTTTTGTTTATGATCCATTCTGTTAGTCTGTGTCTTTTTATTGGAGAATTCAGTCCATTGATATTGAGAGAGAGTAATGACCAGTGGCTGTTAAACTTTTGACTTTGATGTTGGCTGTGGTCATACGGTTGTGTGCTTGGTTGCTTTTTGTTTTACTGAAGTGAGGTTATTTATTTCCTGTGTTTTCTTGAATGTAGCTAGCTTTCTTGGGTTGTGAGTACTGCTGTGGTGTCTCGGAGCACTCAGTTCTGTCTGTTTGCAATCTGCAGTCTGCTAGACTTTCCCTAGGTGACCCTAGCAGCACTGTTTCTTCCTTCTCTGTGGATCCTCTCCGACAGGGGTTCCCAGTCCCTGTTGTACTGGGACGCACAGCTTGTCTGTACTGCTGAGCTGAGCGCAAAGCTCTCTGTGCTTGGCAGGAGCTCGGCTGTGATGGTGGCAGAGAATTTCCGGGGAGAGACTGGGAGACCTGCGATCAGACCCGCAACCCTGCTTCCCTGTGGGGTCCCCCCGTGACTGGGACTCCCAGTCTCAGGTACCCTTGTGCCCACGGATCAGCCTGGGGAAGTGGCAGGGACCCGCCACTTGCAGCTGCAGCCTGGAGACCCAAAGCCCGTGACACCAGGGATTTTTCCGGTTCTGGCTGTGCAGCCGAGAGTGAACTCGACCGATTCCCACGCCGTGGGAGCCTCCCTACTGGGAAACACGATCGATGTAGTTTAAGGGCCCTGAGTTCAGTCTCCTGGTCTCTGCCCGGATAGTGCTGTCTTGCTGCTCAGAAGCTGTTTCCTGGCGCCACCATCTTGGCTCCAAAGCACTACTTTTAAACGGAATCACATGTTTGTCGCCGCTTCAATTAGGAATACAGGAAAACTGAAAAGTGTTACCTCGCTCTTGTACAGCACAGAAACAAGTTTCCATCGAAAGAACAGAAATGCGGGCACAACATTGTAAACTAATTCACATACGTGTCGCCTGCTCAATTATTACAACAGGAAAACTGAAAAGTGATACATCACACTGTACAGCACAGAAACAAGTTTCCAAAAGAAGAACAGAAACGCAAAGCACTACTTTTAAACGGAATCAAATGTGTGTTGCTTACTCATTTAGGAATACAGGAAAACTGAAAAGTGTTATCTCACACTGTACCGCACAGAAAGAAGATTCCATCGAAAGAAGAGAAACGCAAAGCACAACTTTGTAAACTAATTCACATACATGTCGCCCGTTCAATTATTATAACAGGAAAACTGAAAAGTGATATATCGAATTGTACAGCACAGGAACAAGTTTCCATCAAAAGAACAGAAACGCAAAGCACAACTTTGTAAACTAATTCACATACATGTCGCCTGCTCAATTATTATAACAGGAAAACTGAAAAGTGCTACATCACACTGTATAGCACAGAAATAAGTTTCCAGCAGAAGAACAGAAATGCAAAGCACAACTTTGTATACTAATTCAAATATCTGTCACCTGTTCAATTATTATAACAGGAAAACTGCAAAGTGATATATCACACTGTACAGCACATAAACAAGTTTCCATCGAAAGAACAGAAACGCAAAGCACAACTTTGTATACTAATTCACATTCATGTCGCCTGTTCAATTATTATAACAGGAAAACTGAAGAGTGACATAACACTAACCCTAACCCTAAGCCCTAATCCTAACCTAACCCTAACCCTTACCCCTAACCCTAACCTTAAACCTAACCCTAATCCTAAGCCTAACCCAAACCCTAACCCTAACCCTAACCCTTTACTTGTTCCTATCAGAAGAAGTTTCAACGCAAGAACACAAACGCAAAGCACTACTTTGTAAACTTAATCACATGTGTGCTCCTCGCTCAATTAGGAATACAGGAAAACTGAAAAGTGATATAATGCACTGTACAGCACAGGAACAAGTTTTCATCGAAAGAACAGAAACGCAAAGCACAACTTTGTATAGTAATTCACATATGTGTCGCCTGTTCAATTATTATAACAGGAAAAGTGAAAAGTGATATAACCCTAACCCTAACGCTAATCCTAACCCTAATACCCTAACATGAACCCTAACCCTAACCCTAACCCCTAACCCTATCCCTTACTCTACCCTAACCCTAACCCTAACCCTAACCCTAACGCTAACTTGTTCCTACTAGGAACAATTTTCCAACGAATGATCATAAACGCAAAGCAATACTTTGTAAACTAATTCACATGTGTGTCTCTCGCTCAATTAGGAATACAGGAAAACTGGAAAGTGATATATCACACTGTATAACATAGGAATAAGTTTCGAATGAAAGAACTGAAAAGCAAAGCACTACTTTTTTTTTTTTTTTTTTTCAATGCAGTTTATTCAGGAACCTTGAACAATCATCTGACCCTGGGGAAAGCCAGCCCACTTTAAGTAGCCTCTGGGGAGCCAACCACAGCATGCCACTTGGGCAATGCAGATAGATCCACATACATGGAAGCAAGCCAGATCCTTAGCCTTAGCCAAATGTGGAGTTGTTTATGGCAGAGAGCACTCACCATCGGGAAGGTGGAAGGCGGAAACCAGCTCCATCTTTCAGGCGCGGCATTACGCAGCTCTCTACAGTTCCCCCTTTTTGTTTTGGACGCATCACGCAAAAGTAGAGGTCTGATCTCTGATATTAGAAATAAATTGGGACTTTGTACTGATGTTCATTTAGGTGTCATCCACCCAAAGAGCATCAGACCCTTCCAAAACCTTTTTCTCAGAGGCGGGACCTGGGGCATCAAGCCGCATGCAATCAGACATGCTCTTCTCTGGGTCCAAGGTGGCTGACCCTGAGTGCAGTGCTTAGCCTCGCATCCTGAGCGTAACATTTTGGGTTTTTATGGAAACTGAACAACTTGCTACTAAAAGACAGCTGGGTCAGGGAAGAAATAAAGAAAGAAATTAAAATCTTCCTAGAACTCAATGAAAATGAAGACACAACATACCCAAACTTGTGGGACACAATGAAAGCAGTGGTAAGAGGAAAGTTCATAGCACTAAGTGCCTTCAAGAAGAAATTTGAGACAGCGATTCAAGCAACTTAATGGCTCATTTAAAAACCCTAGAAAAAGAAGCAGCAGACACACCAAGAAGGAGCAGAAGGCTGGAAATAATCAAACTCAGGGCTGAAATCAATCAATTAGAAACAAATAAAACAATTCAAAGAATCAATGAAACCAAGAGCTGGTTCTTTGAGAAAATCAACAAGATAGACAAACCCTTAGCCAAGCTAACTAAAAGGCAGTGAGACACCATCCAAATCAACAAAATCAGAAATGAAAAGGGGGACATAACTACAGACACTGAGGAAATCCAAGCAATCATTAGGACTTACTTCAAAAGTCTATAGGGAACAAAATTTGAAAATTTAAATGAAATGGACAATTTTCTTGATCGATTCCACTTACCAAAGCTAAATCAGGACCAGGTAAATCAATTAAATAGTCCTATATCCCCCAAGGAAATAGAAGCAGTCATCGAAAGTATCCCATCCAAAATAGCCCAGGACCTTGATGGTTTCAGCGCAGAATTCTACCAAACATTCAAAGAAGAGCTAACAGCAACTCTCTTCAAACTATTCCACAAAATAGAAACAGAAGGAGCATTACCAAACTCATTCTATGAAGCCACAGTCACCTTGGTACCTAAACCTCACAGAGACTCAACAAAGAAAGAGAATTTCAGGCCAATCTCCCTTATGAACATTGATGCAAAAATACTCAACAAAATACTCGCAAACTGAATACAAGAACACATCAAAGATATCATCCACCATGACTAAGTAGGCTTCATCCCAGGTATGCAGGGATGGTTCAATATACGGAAATCCATCAATGTGATCCACCATATTAACAAATTGAAAGAAAAAAACCACATGATAATCTCCCTAGACGCTGAAAAAGCCTTTGACAAAATCCAACATCCATTCATGTTTAAAGTATTGAAAAGCACTACTTTTAAACGGAATCACATGTGTGTCGCTCGCTCAATTAGGAATACAGGAAAATTGAAAAGTGTTATCTCAAGACTGTAAAGCACAGAAACAAGTTTCCATTGAAAGAACAGAAACGCAAAGCACAACTTTATAAACTAATACACATACGTGTTGTCTGATCAATTATTATAACAGGAAAACTGAAAAGTGATATATCGCATAGGAACAACTTTAGGTCGAAAAGAACAGAAACAAAAAGCAAAACTTTGTAAACTATTTCAAATACGTGTTGTCCGATCAATTATTATAACAGGAAAACTGAAAAGTGATATATCGCACTGTACAGCACAGAAAACAAGTTTCCAACAGAAGAATAGAAAACAAAGCACTACTTTGTAAACTAAATCACATGTGTGTCGCTTGCTCAATTAGGAATACAGGAAAACTGAAAAGTGTTATCTCGCAGTGTACGGCACAGAAACAAGTTTCCATCGAAAGAACAGAAACGCAAAGCACAACTTTGTGAACTAATTCACATTCGTGTCCCCTGTTCAATTATTATAACAGGAAAACTGAAAAGTGATATAACGCTTGTACCCTAACCCTTCACCCCTATCCCTAACCCTATCCTTAACCCCTAGCCCATAAACCAGTAACTAACCCATAACCCTAACTCCTAACCCTAAACTAACTTGTTCCTAATAGGAACAATTTTCCAACGAAAAGAACATAAACGCAAAGCAATACTTTGTAAACTAAATCACATGTGTGTCACTCGCTTAGGAATACAGGAAAACTGGAAAGTGATATATCACACTGTACAACATAGAATAAGTTTTGAACGAAAGAACAGAAAAGCAAAGCAGTACTTTTAAATGGAATCACATGTGTGTCGCTCAGCTTCAATTAGGAATACAGGAAAACTGAAAAGTGTCATTTCACTGTAAGACACAGAAACAAGTTTCCATCGAAAGAACAGAAACGGAAAGCACAACTTTGTAAAATAAGTCACATACGTGTCGCCCATTCAATTATTATAAGAGGAAAACTGAAAAGTGATATATTTCACTGTATAGTACAGGAACAAGTATCGAGCAAAAGATCAGAAATGCAAAGCAATACTTTGTAAACTAAATCACATGTGTGTCGCCGCCAATTAGGAATACAGGAAAACTGAAAAGCGCTATATTGAAATGTATGGCAAAGAAACCAGTTTTCATCGAAGAACAGAAATGCAAAGCACAACTTTGTAAACTAATTCACATTCGTGTCGCCTGTTCAATTATTATAACAGGAAAACTGAAAAGTGATATAATCCTAACCCTAACCCTAACCCTAAGCCCCTAACCCTAACCCTAACCCTAACCCTAACCCTAACCCTAATCCTAAACCCTAACCCTAACTCTAACCCTAACCCTACCATACCCCGAACCCTAACCCTACTTGTTCCTAACAGGAACAATTTTCCAATGAAAGAACATAAACGCAAAGCACTACTTTGTTAAATAAATCACATGTGTGCCACCCAGTCAATTAGGAATACAGAAGAATTCAAAAGTGATATAAGGCACTGTACAGCACAGGAACAAGTTTCGAACGAAAGAACAGAAAGGCAAAGTACTACTTTTAAACGGAATCACATGTGTGTCGCCACTCAAGTAGGAATACAGGAAAACTGAAAATTGTTATCTTGCACTGTAAGGCACAGAAACAAGTTTCCATCGAAAGAACAGAATCGTAAAGCACAACTTTGTAAACTAATTGAAATACGTGTTGCCCATTCAATTATTATAACAGGAAAACTGAAAAGTGATATATATCGAACTGTACAGCACAGGAACAAGTTTCCATCGAAAGAAAAGAAACGCAAAGCAAAACTTTGTGAACGAATTCACATAATGTAGCCCGCTCAATTTTTATTAACAGGAAAACTCAAAAGTGATATATCATATTGTACAGCACAGAAACAAGTTTCCATCAGAAGAACAGAAACACAACACAATACTTTGTAACCTAAATCACATGTGTGTTGCTCGCTCAAATTAGGAATACAGGAAAACTGAAAAGTGATATATAGAAATGTATGGCAAAGAAACAAGGTTCTCCAAAAGAACAGAAACGCAAAGCACAACTTTGAAAACTAATTCACATTCGTGTCGCTTGTTCAATTATTATAACAGGAAAACTGAAAAGTGATATAAGCCTCAACCCTAACCCTAACACCCTAACCCTAACCCTAACCCCTAACCCTAAGCCTAACCCTAACCCTAAATTGTTCCTAACAGGTTTCAAGGAAAGAACATAAATGCAAAACACTACTTGTACACTAAATCACATGTGTTTCATTCGCTCAATTATGAATACAGGAAAACTGAAAAGTGATATATCGTGACTGTACAGCACAGGAACAAGTTCCCAAGGAAAGAACAAAAAAGGCAAAGCACTACTTTTAAACAGAATCACATGTTTATCGCTCGCTCAATTAGGAATACAGGAAAACTGAAAAGTGATATATCGAACTTTATGGCAAAGAAACAAGTTTTCATCGAAAGAACAGAAAGGCAAAGCAAAACTTTGTAAACTAATTCACATACGTGTCGCCTGTTCAATTAATATAACAGGAAAACTGAAAAGTGACATAACCCTAACCATAACCCCCTAACCCTAACCCTAACCCCCTAAACCTAACCCTAAAGCTAACCTTAACGCTAACCCTAACCCTACCCTAACCCTAACCCTAACCCTAACCCCCTAACGCCTAACCCTAACCCGAAACCTACCATAACCCTAACACTAACCCTAACCCTAACCCTAAACCTAACTTGTTCCTAACAGGAACAAGTTTCCAAGGAAAGAACATAAACGCAAAGCACTACTCTCTAAACTAAATCACATGTGTGTCACTTGCTCAATTAGGAATACAGGAAAACTGAAAAGTGATATATCGCACTGTATGGTACAGAAACAAGTTTCCACCGAAAGAACAGAAGAACAAATCACTACATTTAAACGGAATCACTTGTGTGTCGCTCGCTCAAATAGGAATACAGGAAAACTGAAAAGTGATATATCGCACTGTACAGCAAAGAAACAAGTTTCCATCGAAAGAACAAAAAAGCAAAGCACATCTTTGTATACTAATTCACATACGTGTCGCCTGTTCAATTAATATAACAGGAAAACTGAAAAGTGATATAACCCTAACCATAACCCCGTAACCCTAACCCTAACCCCCTAAGCCTAACCCTAACCATAACGCTAATCCTAACCCTTAACGCTAACCCTAACCCTAAACCTAACCCTACCCTAACGCTAACCCTAAACCTAACACTAACCCTAACCCTAAATTGTTCCTATCAGGAACAAGTTTCCAAGGAAAGACCATAAACGCAAAGCACTACATTGTAAACTAAATCACATGTGTGTCACTTGATAATTAGAAATACAGGATAAGTGAAAATTGATATATCGCACTGTACAGCGCATGAACAAATTTAGAATGAAAGAACAGAAGAAAAAATCACTACTTTTAAACGGAATCACATGTGTGTCGCTCTCTCAATTAGGAATACAGGAAAACTGAAAAGTGATATATCACAGTGTATGGCACAGAATAAGTTTCCATGGAAAGAACAGAACGCAAAGCACAAGTTTGTATACTAATTCACATCGAGTCGCCTGTTCAATTATTATAACAGGAAAACTGAAAAGTGATATAACCCTAACACTAACCCTAAACTCCTAACCCTAACCCTAACCCAAACCTAATCCTAACCCCTAACGCTAACCCTAACCCTAAACCTAGCCCTACCCTAACCCTAACACTAACCCTAACACTAACCCTAACACTAACCACCTAACCCTAACCTGAACCCTAACACCCTAACCCTAACCCTAACACTAACCCTAACTCTACCCTAACCCTAAACCTAACCCTAACCCTAACCCTAACCCTAACCCTAACCCTAACCCTGACTTGTTCCTAACAGGATCACGTTTCCAACAAAAGAACATAAACGAAAAGCACTACTTTGTAAACTATATCACATGTGTGTCGCTCGCTCAATTAGGACTACAGGAAAATGGAAAAGTTTTATCTCGCACTGTACGGAACAGAAACAAGTTTCCATTAAAAGAACAGAAACGCAAAGCATAACTTTGTAAACTAATTCACATACCTGTCGCCTGTTCAATTATTATAACAGGAAAACTGAAAAGTGATATATCACACTGCACAGCACAGAAACAAGTTTCCAAAAGAAAAACAGAAATGCAAAGCACTACTTTGTAAACTAAATCACATGTGTGTTGCTTTCTCAATTAGTAATACAGGAAAATGAAAAGTGATATATCGAACTGTACGGCAAAGAAAAAAAGTTTTCATTGAAAGAACCAAAAGCAAAGCACAACTTTGTAAACTAATTAACATACTTGTCGCCTGTTCAATTATTATAACAGGAAAACTGAAAGGAGATATAACCCTAACCCTAACCCTAACCCTAACACTAACACTAACCCCTAACTTGTTCCTAACAGGAATAACTTTACAAGGAAAGACCATAAACGCAAAGCACAACTTTGTAAACTAATTCACATACGTGTCGCCTGTTCAATTATTATAACAGGAAAACTGAAAAGTGATATAAGACTAACCCTAACCCTAACAACCTAACCCTATCCCTAACCCTAACACTAACACCCAACCGTAACCCTAACCCTAACCCTAACCCTACCTTAACCCTAACACTAACCCTAACCCTAATCCTAACCCTAACTCCTAAATCTAACTTGTTCCTAACAGGAACAAGTTTCAAGGAAAGACCATAAACGCAAAGCACTACTTTGTAAACTAAATCACGTGTGTGTCCCTCGCTAAATTAGAAATACAGGAAAACTGAAAACTGATATATCGCACTGTACCACACAGGAACAAGTTTAGAATGAAAGAACAGAAGAACAAATCGCTAATTTTAAACGGAATCACATGTGTGTCGCTCACTCAATTAGGAATACAGGAAAACTGAAAAGTGATATATCGCACTGTACGGCACAGAAACAAGTTTCCATCGAAAGAACAGAAACACAAAGCACAACTTTGTAAACTAATTCACATACGTGTCGCCTGTTCAATTATTATAACAAGAAAACTGAAAAGTGATATATCGCACTGTACAGCACAGGAACAACTTTCGAACGAAAGAACAGAAAAGCAAAGCACTACTTTGTAAACTAAATCACATGTGTGTCGCTTACTCAATTACTAATACAGGAAAACTGAAAAGTGATATATCACAGTGTATGGCACAGAAACAAGTTTCCATGGAAAGAACAGAAACACAAAGCACAACGTTGTAAACTAATTCACATTTGTGTAGCCCGTTCAATTATTATAACAGGAAAACTGAAAAGTGATATAACCGTAACAATAACCCTAACCCCCTAACCCTAATCCTAACCCTAACCCTAATCCTAACTCCTAACGCTAACCCTAACCCTAAACCTAGTCCTACCCTAACCCTAACCTTAACCCTAACCCTAACCCTAACCCTAACCCTAACCCCTAACCCTACCCTAACCCTAACCCTAACCCTAACCCTAACCCTAACCCTGACTTGTTCCTAACAGGAACAAGTTTCCAACAAAAGAACATAAACCAAAAGCACTACTTTTAAACTAAATCACATGTGTGTCGCTCGCTCAATTAGGACTACAGGAAAACTGAAAAGTTTTTTCTCTCACGGTATGGCACAGAAACAAGTTTCCATTAAAAGAACAGAAACGCAAAGCATAACTTTGTAAACTAATTCACATACGTGTCGCCTGTTCAATTATTATAACAGGAAAACAGAAAAGTGATATATCACACTGTACAGCACAGAAACAAGTTTCCAAAAGAAGAACAGAAATGCAAAGCACTACTTTGTAAACTAAATCACATGTGTGTTGCTCTCTCAATTAGTAATACAGGAAAACTGAAAAAATGATATATCGAACTGTACGGCAAAGAAACAAGTTTTCATTGAAAGAAACGAAACACAAAGCACAACTTTGTAAACTAATTCACATATGTGCCGCCTGTTCAATTATTATAACAGGTAAACTGAAAAGTGATATAATACTAACCCTAACCTCACAACCTAACCCTATCCCTAACCCTAACACTAACCCCTAACCCTAATCCTAACCCTAACCCTAACCCTAACTTGTTCCTAACAGAACAAGTTTCCAAGGAAAGACCATAAACGCAAAGCACTACTTTGTAAACTAAATCACATGTGTGTCACTCGCTAAATTAGAAATACAGGAAAACTGAAAAGTGATATATCTCACTGTACAGCACAGCAACAAGTTTAGAATGAAAGAACAGAAGAACAAATCACTACTTTTAAATGGAATCACATGTGCGTCGCTCGCTCAAATAGGAATACAGGAAAACTGAAAAGTGATATATCGCACTGTAAGGCACAGAAACAAGTTTCCAAAAGAAGAACAGAAATGCAAAGCACTACTTTGTAAACTAAATCACATGTGTGTCGCTCTCTCAATTAGTAATACAGGAAAACTGAAAAGTGATATATCAAACTGTACGGCAAAGAAACAATTTTTCATCAAAAGAACAGAAATGCAAAGCACAACTTTGTAAACTAATTCACATACGTGTTGCTTGTTCAATTATTATAACAGGAAAACTGAAAAGTGATATAACCCTAACCCTAACCCTAACCCTACCCTAACCCTAACCCTAACCCTAACCCTAACCCTAACCCCCTAAACCCTAACTCCTAACCCTAACTTGTTCCTGTTAGGAACAAGTTTCCAAGGAAAGACCATAAACACAAAGGACTACTTTGTAAACTAAATCACATGTGTGTCACTTGCTAAATTAGAAATACAGGATAACTGAAAAGTGATGTATCCCACTGTACAGCACAGGAACAAGTTTAGTACAAAAGAACAGAAGAACAAATCACTACTTTTTTTTTTTTATTCATCAGTTACATTTTATTAACTCTGTATCCCAGCCGTGTCCCGATCCTCATTCCTCCCAGTCCCTCCCTCCCTCCCCCTCATCTCCACCTTGCCCCTTTCAAGTCCACTGATAGGGGGACCTCCTCCCATTCATCTGATCCTATTTTATCAGGTATCTTCAGGACTGGCTGCAAAGCCCTCCTCTGTGGCCTAACAGGACTTCTCCTCCCTTCGGGGTTGGGGATTCCAAAGAGCCAGTCATTGGGTTCCTGATAGAAATAGTCATTGTTCCCCTCACTTTGGGAAACCAATTGGTTACTGAGCTACCACAGGCTACATCTGAGCGGAGGTTCTAGGTTATATCCATACATGGTCCTTGGTTGAATGTCAGTCTCAGAAAAGACCCTGTGCCCAGATTTATTTGGTCCTTTTGGAGCTCCTATCATTTCCCATCAGACTAACTCCCCTTCTCTCTTATGATTCCCTGTACTCTGCCAAAGGTTTGGTCATGAGTCTTTGCTTTGAAAACACTGCTAGTTAGAGTCTTTCAGATGCACTCAGTAGACTCCTGTCATACATTCAATGCACATCCCATCTGTCTTTCTAAACGAGGATTGATCATCTTACCCCATGTCTGCTCAATTGATATCATTTTTAGGTGTATAGATTTCATTATGTTTATCATATCTTATAGGTCTATATAAGTGAGTATATCCCATGTTTGTCTTTTCTCCTTCTGGGATATTTCACTCAGAATGATCTTTTCTAGATCCCACCATTTGCCTGCAAATTTCATGATTTCCTCCTTTTGATTGCTGAGTAGTATTCCATTGTATAAAAATACCACAATTTCTGTACCCATTCCACCGTTGATGGACATCTGGGTTGTTTCCAGGTTCTGGCTATTACAAATAGAGCTGCTATAAACATGGTTGAGCAAGTGTCCTTTTTGTGTACTTGAACAAACGTTGGGTATATACCTAGCAGTGGTATAGCTGGGTCTGGAGGAAGCACTATTCCTATTTGTCTTAGAAAGCGCCAGATAGTTTTCCAGAGTGGTTGTACCAGTTTACATTCCCACCAGCAGTGGAGGAGGGTTCCCTTTCTCCACAACCTCTCCAGCATGTGTTAGCGCTGAGTTTTTCATCTTGGCCATTCTGATGGGTGTAAGGTGATATCTCAGGGTCGTTTTGATTTGCATTTCCTGATGACTAATGAGGATGAGCATTTCTTTAAGTGTTTTTCTGCCATTCGATATTCCTCTGTCGAGAATTCTCTGTTTAGCTCTGTTCCCATTTTTTAATTGGATTACTTGGATTGCTGCTTTTCAGCTTCTTTAGTTCTTTGTATATACTGGATATTAGTCCTCTGTCAGATAAAGGGTTAGTGAAGATTCTTTCCCAATCTGTAGGCAGTCGCTTTGTTTTGATGACGGTATCGCTTTGCTTTACAGAAACTTTTCAGTTCCATGAGGTCCCATTTATTGATTGTTGCTCTTAGAGCCTGTGCTGTTGGTGTTCTGTTCAGGAAGTTGTCTCCTGTGCCAATGAGTTCTAGGCTGTTACCCACCTTTTTTTCCAATTGATTTAGGGTATCTGGTTTTATGTTGAGGTCTTTGATCCACTTTGACTTTAGTTTTGTGCAGGGTGATAAATATGGATCTATTTTCATTTTTCTGCATGTAGACATCCAGTTGGTCCAGCACCATTTGTTGAAGATGCTGTCTTTTTTTCATTGAATGGATTTGGCTTCTTTGTCAAATATCGAGTATTCATAGGTGTGTGGATCTATTTCTGTGTCTTCTATGCGGTTCCATTGATCCTCCTTTCTGTTTCTATGCCAATACCATGCAGTTTTTATTAATGTTGCCCTGTAGTACAGCTTGAGATCAGGAACAGAGATACCTCCAGATGATCTGTTGTTGTACAGGATCGTTTTGGAGATTCTGGGTTTTTTGTTTCTCCATATGAAGCTGAGAATCTTTTTTTTTTTGAGGTCTGTAAAGAATTGAGTTGGTATTTTGATGGGAATTGCATTGAATCTGTAGATTGCTTTTGGCAGTATGGCCATTTTCACAATGTTAATCCTACCAATCCATGAGCACGGGAGATCTTTCCATCTTCTGATATCTTCTTCGATTTCTTTCTTCAGAGACTTGAAGTTTTTCTCAAACAGGTCTTTCACTTGCTTGGTTAGAGTCACACCAAGGTACTTTATGTTATTAGTGGCTATTGTGAAGGGTGTTGTTTCCTAATTTCTTTCTCAGCCTTTTGTCTTTGGTATATAGGAGGGCTTGATTTTTTGAGTTGATTTTGTATCCTGCCACTTTGCTGAAGGTGTTTATCAGCTGAAGGAGTTCTCTGGTTGAATTTTTGGGGTCGCTCATGTATACTATCATATCATCTGCAAATAGTGACACTTTGACCTCTTCCTTTCCGATTTGTATCCCCTTGATCTCCTTTAGTTGTCTTATTGCTCTGGCTAGACTTCAAGTACTATGTTGAAGAGATATGGGGACAATGGACTGCCTTGTCTTGTCCCTGATTTCAGTGGGATTGATTTAAGTTTCTCTCCATTGAGTTTGATGTTAGCTGTAGGCTTGCTATATATTGCCTTTACTATGTTTAGGTATGTGCCTTGTATCCCTGTTCTCTCCAAGACTTTAAACATGAATGGGTGTTGGACTTTGTCAAATGCTTTTTCGCATCTAAGGAGATGATCATGTGGTTTTTCTCCTTCAGTTTGTTTATGTAGTGGATTACATTGATGGATTTCCGTATGTTGAACCATCCTTGCATGCCTGGGATGAAGCCTACTTGGTCATGGTGGATGATATCTTTGATATGTTCTGGATTCGGTTTGCAAGTATTTTATTGAGTATTTTTGCATCAATGTTCATAAGAGAGATAGGCCTGAAGTTCTTTTTTTGTTGGGTCATTTTGTGGTTTAGGTATTAAGGTGACTGTGGCTTCATAGAATGAGTTTGGTAGTGTTCCTTCTGTTTCTATTTTTGTGGAATAGCTTGAGGAGAATTGGAGTTAGCACTTTTTGAAGGTATTGTAGAATTCTGGGCTGAAGCCATCTGGTCCGGGGCTTTTTTGGAGGGGAGACTGTTAATGACTGCTTGATTTCCTTGGGAGATATAGGGCTATTCAGTCTTTCTACCTGATCTTGACTTAGTTTTGGTAGATGGAATCTTTCAAGAAAATTATCCATTTCATTTAGATTCTCAAATTTTGTGGCATATAGGCTTTTGTAGTATGACCTAATAATTGTTTGGATTTCCTCAATGTCTGTGGTTATGTCCCCATTTTCATTTCTGATTTTGCTGATCTGGATAGTTTCCTCTGCTTTTTAGTTAGTTTGGCTAAGGGTTTGTCTATCTTGTTGATTTTCTCAAAGAACCAGCTTTTTGTCTCATTGATTCTTTGGATAGTTTTATTTGTTTCTAGTTGATTGATTTCAGCCCTTAGTTTGATTATTTCCAGCCGCCTGCTCCTCTTGGGTGTATCTGCTTTTTTTTCTAGGGTTTTCAGTTGGGCCATTAAGTTGTTTGTATGTGATGTTACGAATTTCTTCTTGCAGGCACTTAGTGCTATAAATTTTCTTCTGAGCACTGCTTTCAATGTGTCCCATAAATTTGGTATGTTGTGCCTTCCTTTTCATTGAATTCTAGGAAGTCTTTAATTTCTTTCTTTATTTCTTCCTTAACCCAGCTGTCATTGAGTAGTAAGTTGTTCAGTTTCCATGTGCATGTCGGCTTTTTGTTGTTTCTGTTGTTGTTGATGTCTAGCTTTAGTCCATGGTGGTCAGATAGTATACAAGGGATTATTTCAATCCTTTTGTATCTGTTGAGGCTTGCTTTGTGACCCACTATATGGTCTATTTTGGAAAAGGTTCCATGCGGTGCTGAAAAGAAGGTGTACTCTTTTGAGTTTGGGTGAAACGATCTGTAGGCGTCTATTAGGTCCATTTGATTTAGGAATTCTGTGAGTGCTTTTATTTCCCTATTTGGTGTCTGTCTAGTTGATCTGTCCCTTGGTGAGAGTGGAGTGTTGAAGTCTCCCACTATTAAGGTATTAGGATCAATGTATGATTTAAGCTTTAATAATGTTTCATTTACAAATGTCAGTGCTCTTGTATTTGGGGCATAGATATTCAAGATTGTGATGTCCTCTTGGAGGATTTTTCCTTTGATGAGAATATAGTGGCACTCCTTATCTTTTTTTATTAACTTGGGTTGAAAGTCTATTTTATTAGATATTAGGATGGCTACTCCAGCTTGTTTTCTGGAACCATTTGCTTGAAAAACAGTTTTTCAGCCCTTTACTCTGAGGTAATGTTTGTCTTTGTTGCATAGGTGTGTTTTTGGATGCAACAGAATGTTGGATCCTGTTTCTTAACCATTCTGTTAGCCTGTGTCTTTTTATTGGTGAGTTGAGTCCATTGATATTGATAGATAATAGTGACCAATGCATGTTAGTTCCTTTTGTAATGGAGTCGATGATCTAACCCTGTTTCATTGCTGGTTTTTTTTCATTTTTGTTGGGACATTATCTGTATGCCCTGTTTTCTTGGGTGAGTTTGTTTTCATTGGATTGGAGTTTTCCTTCTAGTATCTTCTGTAGGGATGGTTTGCTGTGTAAATATTGTGTAAACTTAGTTTTGTCATGGAATATTTTGTTTTCTCCATCTATGTTGATTGAAAGCTTTGCAGGATATAGTAGTCTGCTGACACTTGTGATCTCTTAGAGTCTCCATGATACTTGCCCAGGCCCTTCTGGCTTTCATAGTTTCTGATGAGAAGTCTGGTGTGATTCTGATAGCTCTACCTTCATATGTTACTTGGCCTTTTTTCCCTTGCTGCTTTTAATATCATTTCTTTGTTCTGTAGATTTAGTGTTTTGACTATGATGTGACGTGATGTGTTTCTTTTTCTGGTCTAGTCTATTTGGAGTTCTGTAGGCCTCCTGTATATTTATGGACATCTCTTTCTTTGTTGGGAAAATTTTCTTGTATGATTTTCTTGAAAATATTTTCTGGACCTTGGAGTCTGGAGTCTTCTTTTTGTGAATTCCTATTATTCTTAGATTTTGTCTTTTCATAGCATCCTTGATTTCTTGGATATTTTGTGATTGGAACTTTTCTGATTTTACTTTATCTTTGAGAGAAGTATCCATTTCTGCAAGTGTGTCTTCAGCTCCAGAGATTCTCTCTTCCATCTCTTGTATTCTGTTGGTGATGCTTACTTTTGTGGTTCCTGATCTTTTCTCCAAGTTCTCCAGCTCAAGAGTTTTCTCATTTTGTGTTTTCTTTATTGATTCTAATTCTGTTTTCATGCCTTGCACCATTTCTTTCATGTGTTTGAATTTGATTCCTGACTTTCTACGATGGCCTCTATTTCTTTTTTTTTTCATTTCCTTCTTATATGCCACTAATTTTTCCTCTACTTGTGTATCTATTTGTTTGGCTATGTTTGCCTGTGTTTCTTTAAGGATATTGTCTATTTCTTCTTTCTTTGCCTCCAATTGACTGGCCATTTCTTTGAAAGACTTGTTCATTTCCTCCTTATGAGCCTCAAATAATTGGGCAAGCATGGCTTTAAAATCATTTTCCTGTGCTTCTGCTGAATTGGAGTATCCATCGATTTTGGGGTTTGCTGGTGAAGTCATGATGTCCTGATTTATGTTGGAAGTGTTCTTTCACCTACCCCTGGCCATTGGCTTATCTGAAACCTTCCCTGTTTGTTTTTGGATTCTGCAGATCAGACTGGTGCTGTCTCTCTCTGGTATCTGGAGAGTTCTTCAGGAAGTTGAGCACTCAGCGCGTGTGCTGAGGACTAGCTGTACCTGTGGGAGGAAAGTACGCAGGCGCAAACGGGGCAAATGCAAGCGTGTGTGTGCACACGTGTGTGTGTGTCTGTGTGTGTAAGTGTGCGTGGATGAGTTTCTCGAGGGACAGAGTGATGGCTAAGGTTGAACCCTTGAGTGTGTGGGAGGGGCTCTGTACTGTATATGTCACAGGCGCTAATGATGATCGCAGCGCAATTTCTGGCATTAACTATCTTAACTCCTCAATCAGGCCCACAGGGCAGGAACTTCAATGTCCCTAGTTCCCTCTGTCTCCCAAAGTGGGTATGTGGGTGGGAAGGGGGTTCGATGCCTGGCTTCTGATTTAGAAGGACCCAGGATCTGGGGAACTGCAGATTCTCAAGGGTGCATTCACTTACAGGCAGGTTTCCTGGCAGAGATCGTGGTATCCGGGGCTCACTGCTCTGGTTTGGCCCTGCCCTTTGATGTGTTCTTCAAGTTCTGTGCTACTGTGACTGCCAGGTTCTGAGGTCTTGCTGCAGCTGGAGATGTCAGGGTGGTCACTACAGCAGGGATGGTGTAATTCGCTCAATTAGGAATACAGGAAAACTGAAACGTGATATATCGAACTGTACAGCACAGGAACAAGTTAAGATCGAAAGAACCGAAAAACAAATCACTACTTTTAAAAGGAATCACATGTATGTCGCTCGCTCAATTATTAATACAGGAAAACTGAAGAGTGATATAAGCCTAACCCTAACCCTAACCCTAACACCCTAACCCTAACCCTAACCCAAACGCCTAACCCTAACCCTAACCCTAACCCTAACCCTAACCCTAACCCTAACTGAATATTAACCCTAACTTGTTCCTAAACATAACAGGAACAAGTTTCCAAGGAAAGAACAGAAACGCAAAGCACTACTTTGCAAACTAAATCATATGTGTGTCACTCACTCAATTAGGAATACAGGAAAACTGAAAAGTGATATATCACACTGTACAGCACAGAAACAAGTTTAGAACGAAAGAACAGAAAAACAAATCACAACTTTTAAACGGAATAACATGTGTGTTGCTCGCTCAAATATTAATACAGGAAAACTGAGTAGTGATATATCGCACTGTACGGCACAGAAACAAGTTTCCATCGAAAGAACAGAAAGGCAAAGCACAACTTTGTGTACTAATTAACATACGTGTCGCCTGCTCAATTATTATAACAGGAAAACTGAAAAGTGATATATCGTGACTGTACAGCACAGGAACAAGATTCAACTAAAGAACAGAAAAGGAAAACACTACTTTGTAAACTAAATCACATGTGTGTTGCTCGAAAATTAGGAAGACAGGGAAACTGAAAAGTGATATATCACAGTGTATGGCACAGAAACAAGTTTCCAACAGAAGAAAAGAAACGCAAAGCACTACTTTGAAAACTAAATCACATGTGGATCACCGCTAAATTAGAATATAGGAAAACTGTAAAGTGATATATCGCACTGTACAGAACAGGAACAAGTTTCAAATAAAAGAACAGGAAAGCAAAGCACTACTTTTAAATGGCATCACATTTGTGTTGCTCGCTCAATTAGGAATACAAGAAAACTGAAAAGTGATATATCGAATTGTACGGCACAGAAACAAATTTTCATCCAAAGATCAGAAACGCAAAGCACAACATTGTAAACTAATTCAAATTGTGTCGCTTGTTCAATTATTATAACAGGAAAACTGAAAAGTGATATAACCCTAAAACTAACCCTAACAATAATCCTAAATCCCTATAGCTAACCCTAACCCTAACACTGACCCTAACCCTAACCCTATCTTAACCCTAACCCTAAATCTAACCCTAACCCTAACCCCCTACCCCTAACCCTAACCATAACCCTAACCCTAACCCTACCCTAACCCTAACCCTAACTTGTTCCTAACAGTAACAAGTTTCCAACGAAAGAACATAAACTCAAAGCACTACTTTGTAAACTAAATCACATGTGTGTCGCCGCTTCAATTAGGGAATACAGGAAAACTGAAAAGTGATATACCGCACTCTACAGCACAAGAAAAAAGTTTCCAAGAAAGAATAGGAAAGCAAACCACTACTTTGTAAACTAATTCAAATATGTGTCGCCTGTGATATTATTGTAACAGGGAAACTGAAAAGTGATATAACCCTAACCCTAACCCTAACCCCTAAATCTAACCCTAACCTTAATCACTACTTTGTAACTAAACCAATGTAACCCTAACCCTAACCCTAACCCTAACCCTAACCCCTAACCTTAACCCTATCCCTAACCTTAACTGTACCTTGTTCCTAACAGGAACAAGTTTCCAAGGAAATAACATAAACGCAAAGCACTCCTTTGTAAACTAAATAACCTGTGTGTCTCTCGCTGAATTAGGAATACAAGAAAACTGAAAAGTGATATATCGACCTGTACAGCAAAGAAACAAGTTTTCATCGAAAGAACAGAAACGCAAAGCACAACTTTGTAAACTAATTCACATACGTGTTCCCATTTCAATTATTTTAACAGGAAAACTGAAAATTGATAGAACCCTAACCCTAACCCTAACCCTAACCCTAGCCCTAACACCTAACCCTAACCCTAACCCTAAACCTGACAATACCCTAACCCTGACACTATCCCAATCCATAAACCTAACTTGTTCCTAACAGGAACAAGTGTCCAATGAAAGAACAGACACACAAAGCAAAACTTTGTAAACTAATTCACATACATGCCTCCTGTTCAATTATTAAAACAGGAAAACTGAAACGTGATATAACCCTAAACCTAACCTTAACCCCTTATCCCTAAACTTAACCCCTTAACCCTAACCCTAACCCCAACCCTAACCCTAACCCTAACCCTAACCCTAGCCCTAACCCTAACCCTAACTTGTTCCTAACAGGAACAAGTTTCCAACGAAAGAACATAAACGCAAAGCACTACTTTGTAAACTAAATCAAATGTGTGTCACTCGCTCAGTTAAGAATACAGGAAAACTGAAAAGTGATATATTGCACTGTACAGCACAGGAACAAGTTTCCAACGAAAGAACAGAAAAGCAAAGCACTACTTTTTGTAAACTAAATCACATGTGTGTCACTGTTCAATTAGGAATACATGAAAACTGAAAAGTGATATAACCCTAACACTAACCCTAACCCTAACCCTAACTTGTCCTAACAGGAACAAGTTTCCAACAAAAGAACAGAAACGCAAAGAACTACATTCTAACCTAAATCACAAGTGTGTCGCTCGCTCATTCAGAAATACAGGAAAACTGAAAAGTGATATATCGCACTATACAGCACAGGAATAAGTTTCGAATGAAAGAACAGCAACGGAAAGCACTATTTCTAAACTAAATCACATGTGTCTCGCCGCTCAATTAGGAATACAGGAAAACTGAAAAGTGATATATCGCACTTTACAGCACAGGAACAAGTTTCCAACGAAAGAACAGAGGAGCAAAGCACTACTTTGTAAACTAAATCACATGTGTGTCGCTTGCTCAATTAGGAATACAGGAAAATGAAAAGTGATATATCGCACTTTACAGCACAGGATCAAGTTTCCAATGAAAGAACAGAAAAGCAAAGCACTACTTTGTAAAGAGAATCAAATGGGTGTCGCTTGTTCAATTTGGAATACAGGAAAACTGAAAAGTGTTATCTCCCACTGTACAGCACAGAAAAAAACCCTTTCCATCGAAAGAACAGAAACGCAAAGCAAAACCCTTTGTAAACTGATTCACCCTATATGTCACCCGCTCAATTACTATAAGAGGAAAAACTGAAAAGTGATATATTGCACTGTACAGCACAGGAAGAAGTTTTGAACGAAAGAACAGAAAAATCAAATCACTACTTTGTAAACTAAATCACATGTGTGTCGCTACTCAATTACTAATATAGGAAAACTGAGAATTGATATAGCGACTGTGCAGCACAGGAACAAGTTTCCAAAAAAAAAAAAGAAACGGAAAGCACAGCTTTGTAAACTAACTCACATACGTATCACCTGTTCAATTATTATAAAAGGAAAACTGAAAAGTGATATAACCCTAACCCTAACCCCTAACCCTAACCCTAACCCTAACCCCTAACCCTAACACTATCCCTAACCCCTAATCCTAACCCTTTTAACCCTAAAAACTAACCCTAACCCTAACCCTAAACTAACCTTCAACCTAACCCCTAAATCGCTCCTAACAGGAACAAGTTTCCAACGAAAGAACATAAACACAAAGCACTACTTTGTAAACTGAATCACATGTGTGTCAAACCTGAATTAGGAATACAAGAAAACTGAAAAGTCATATATTGAACTGTTTGGCAAAGAAACAAGTTTCCAATGAAAGAACAGAAACACAAAGCACAACTTTGTAAACTAATTAACATACATGTCACCTGTTCAATTATTAAAACAGGAAAACTGAAAAGTGATATAACCCTAACCCTAACCCTAGCATTAACCCTAACCCTAACCCGCTAAACCCTAACCCTAACCCTAACCCCTAACCCCTAATCCCTAACCTCAAATCACTACCCTAACCCTAACCCTAAAATTAACCCTAACCCTAACCCTAAATTGTTCCTAACAGGAACAAGTTTCCAACGAAAGAACATAAACACAAAAAGCACTACTTTGTTAACTAAATCACATGTGTGTTGCAAATCGCTCAATTAAGAATACAGAAAACTGAAAAATATATCACACTGTACAGCACAGAAACAAGTTTCATCGAAAGAACAGAAACACAAAGCACAACTTTGTAAACTAAATCACATGTGTGTCACCTGTTCAATTAGGAATACAGGAAAACTGAAAAGTGATATAACCCTCCCTAACCCTAACCCTAAACCCAACCTAACTAACCCTAACCCTAACTTGTCCTAACAGGAACAAGTTTCCAACAAAAGAACAGAAACGCAAAGCACTACTTTGTAAACTAAATCACATTTGTGTTGCTCCTCATTAAGAAATACAGGAAAACTGAAAAGTGATATATCGAACTGTACAGCACAGAAACAAGTTTCAATGAAAGAACAGAAACGGAAAGCACTACTTTGTAAACTAAATCACATGTGTGTCGCTCTTATTGTTGAATTAGGAATACAGGAAAACTGAAAAGTGATATAACCTCGTCACTTTACAGCACAGGAACAAGTTTCCAATGGAAGAACAGAAAAAAGAACAAGCACAACTTTGTAAACTAAATCACATGTGTGTCGCTGGCTCAATTAGGAATACAGGAAAATGAAAAGTGATATATTGCACTTTACAGCACAGGAACAAGTTTCAAATGAAAGAACAGAAAAGCAAAGCACTACTTTGTAAAGAAATCAAATGTGTGTCACTTGCTCAATTAGGAATACTGGAAAACTGAAAAGTGTTATCTCCCAACACTGTACAGCACAGAAAAAAACTAATCACATGTGTGTTTCAATCGAAAGAAAGAAACGCAAAAAGAAAACTTTGTAAACTGAATCAATATATGTCACCCGCTCAATTATTAGGAAGAGGAAAACTGAAAAGTGATATCATTGCACTGTACAGCACAGAAAGAAGTTTTTGAACGAAAGAACAGAAAAAGCAAATCACTAATTTGTAAACTAAATCACATGTGTGTCGCTTTCAATTACAAATATAGGAAAACTGAGAATTGATATAGCGCAAACTGCAGCACAGGAACAAGTTTCCAAAAAAATAATAGAAACGCAAAGCACAGCTTTGTAAACTAACTCACATACGTGTCACCTGTTCAATTATTATAAAAGGAAAACTGAAAAGTGATATAACCCTAACCCTAACCCCTAACCCTAACCCTAACCCTAACCCCTAACCCTAACACTATCCCTAACCCCTAATCCTAACCCTAACCCTAAAACCCTAACCCTAACCCTAAACTAACCTTCAACCTAACCCTAAATCGTTCCTAACAGGAACAAGTTTCCAACGAAAGAACATAAACGCAAAGCACTACTTTGTAAACTGAATCACATGTGTGTCGCTCACTCAATTAGGAATACAAGAAAAGTGAAAAGTCATATATTGAACTGTTTGGCAAAGAAACAAGTTTTCATCGAAAGAACGGAAACACAAAGCACAACTTTGTAAAGTAATTCACATACATGTCACCTGTTCAATTATTATAACAGGAAAACTGAAAAGTGATATAACCCTAACCCTAACCCTAGCATTAACCCTAACCCTAACCCGCTAAACCTAACCCTAACCCTAATGCTAACCCTAACCCCCTAATCGTAACCTTAACCGTAACCGTAACCCTACCCTAACCCTAACCCTAACCCTAACCCTAAACCTAACTCCTAACAGGAACAAGGTTCCAACGAAAGAACATAAACACAAAGCACTACTTTGTAAACTAAATCACATATGTGTTGCTCGCTCAATTAGGAATACAAGAAAACTGAAAAGCAATATATCGAAATGTACGGCAAAGAAGCAAGTTTACATCGAAAGAACAGAAACACAAAGCACAACTTTGTTAAGTAATTCACATACGTGTCACCTGTTCAAATATTATAACAGGAAAACTGAAAAGTGATATAACCCTAACCCTAACCCTAACCCTAAACCCAACCTAACCTTTAACCTAACCTTAACTTGTTCCTAACAGGAACAAGTTCCCAACGAAGAACATAAACACAAAGCACTACTTTGTTAACTAAATCACATGTGTTTCACTAACAGTTAAGAATACAGTTAAACAGAAAAGTTATATATCGCACTGTACAGCACAGAAACGAGTTTCGAATGAAAGAACAGAAAATCAAAGCACTACTTTGTAAACTGAATCACATGTGTGTCGCCGCTCAATTAGGAATACAGGAAAACTGAAAAGTGATATCTCGCACTGTACCTCCACAGAACCATGTTTCCAATGAAAGAACAGAAATTTAAAGCACAACTTTGTAATCTAAATAAAATGTTTATAGCCCTTTAATTAGGAATACAGGAAAATGAAAAGTGATAACTCCCTTTTTAGAGCACAGAAAGAAGTTTCAAATAAAAAAACAGAAAATCAAAGCACAACTTTGGAAACTAAATCACATGTGTGTCACCTGTTGAATTAGGAATACAGGAAAACTGAAAAGTGATATCTCTCACTGTAGAGCACAGAAACAAGTTTCCAATGAAAGAAAAGAAATATAAAGCACAACTTTGCAAACTAAGTAACATGTGTGTCATCGGTTCAACTAGGAATACAGGAAAACTGAAAAGTGATATCTCCCACTGTAGTGCACAGAAACAATTTTCCACCAAAAGAATAGAAAGGAAAGTCACAACTTTGTAAACTAAATCACATTTGTGTCACCCGCTAAATTAGGAATACAGGAAAACTGAAATGTGACATCTCCCATTTTAGAGCACAGAAAGAAGTTTCCAATGAAAGAACAGAAACACAAACCACAACTTTGGAAAATAAATCACATGTGTGTCACCTGTTCAATTAGGAATACAGGAAAACTAAAAAGTGATATCTCCCACTTTAGAGCACAGAAAAAGTTTCCAATGAAAGAACTTAAACGCAAAGCAGAGCTTTGGAAAATAAATCACATCTGTGTCGCACGTTCAATTAGGAATACAGGAAAACTGAAAAGTGATATAACGCACTGCACCTCACAGAAAAAATTTTCCAAATTAAAGAACAGAAACGTAAAAGCACAACTTTGTAAACTAAGTAACATGTGTGTCGCCTGCACAATTAGGAATACAAGAAAACTGAGAAGTGATATCATCCACTTTTAGAGCACAGAAAAAGTTTCCAATGAAAGAACAGAAAAACAATGCACAACTTTGAAAAATTAAATCACATGTGTGTCACCCATTCAATTAGGAATAGAAGAAAACTGAAAAGTGATATCTCGTGACTATACCTCAAAAACAAGTTTCCAATTAAAGAACAGAAATAAAAAGCACAACTTTGCAAACTAAGTAACATGTGTGTCGCCCATGCTCAAGTAGGGAATACAGGAAAACTGAAAAGTGCTATCTCCCACTGTAGTGCACAAAAAGAAGTTTCCAATGAAAGAAGAGAAACACAAAGCACAACTTTGGAAAATAAATCACATGTGTCGTCACCTGCTCCATTAGGAATACAGGAAAACTGAAAAGTGATATCTCCCACTTGAGAGCATAGAAAGAAGTTTCCATCGAAAAACAGAAATGTAAAGCACAACTTTGTAAACTAAGTAACATGTGTGTTGTCCTTTCAATTAGGAATACAGGAAAACTGAAAAGTGATATCTCCCACTGTAGTGCACAGAAACAAGTTTCCACCAAATGAATAAAAGGAAAGTCACAACTTTGTAAACTAAATTACATTTGTGTCTCTGTTCAATTAGGAATACAGGAAACCAGAAAAGTTATATCTCCCACTTTAGAGCACAGAAAGAAGTTTCCAATGAAAGAAAATAAACACAAAACAGAGCTTTGTAAAGTAAATCACATCTGTGTCATCTGTTCAATTAGGATTACAGGAAAACTGAAAAGTGATATCTCAGACTGTACCTCAGAGAAACATGTTTCCAATGAAAGAACAGAAATGTAAAGCACAACTTTGTAATCTAAGTAAGATGTGTATAGCCTTTTCAATTAGGAATACAGGAAAACTGAAAAGTGATATCTCCCACTTTAGAGCACACAAAGAAGTTTCCAATAAAAGAACAGAAATGAAAGTCACAACTTTGTAAACTAAATCACATGTGTGTCACCCATTCAATTAGGAATACAGGAAAACTGAAAAGAGATATCTGCACTGTAGTGCACAGAAACAAGTTTCCAAAAGAAAAGAATAGAAAGGCAAAAGCAAAACTTTTTAAACTAAATCACATTAGTGTCGCCCTGCTAAATTAGGAATACAGGAAAACTGAAAAAATGATATCTCCCATTTTAGAGCAAAACAGAAAGAAGTTTCCAATGAAAGCACAGAAACACAAACCACAACTTTGGAAAATAAGTCACATGTGTGTCGCCTGCTCCATTAGGAATACAGGAAAACTGAAAAGTGATATCTGGCACTGTACCTCACAGAAACAAGTTTCCAATGAAAGAACAGAAATGTAAAGCACAACTTTGTAAACTAAGTGACATGTGTGTCAAACCATTCAATTAAGAATACAGGAAAACTGAAGAGTGATATCTTGCAGTGTAGCACACAGAAACAAGTTTCCAACGAAAGAAGAGAAATGTAAAGTACAAATTTGTAAACTAAGTATCATGAGTGTTGCCTGCTCAATTAGGAATACAGAAAAACTGAAAAGTGATATCTCCCACTGTAGAAAACAGAAACATGTTTCCACCAAAAGAATAGAAAGGAAAGTCACAACTTTGGAAAGTAATTCACATTTGTGTCGCTCAATTAGGAATACAGGAAAACTGAAAAGTGATATCTCCCACTTTAGAGCACAGAAAGAAGTTCCCAATGAAAGAAAATAAACACAAAACAGAGCTTTGGAAACTAAATCACATGTGTGTCGCCTGCTCCATTAGGAATACAGGAAAACTGAAAAGTGATATCTCACACTTTACCCCACAGAAACAAGTTTTAATGAAAGAACAGAAATGTAAAGCACAACTTTGTAATCTAAATAAGATGTTTATAGCCCTTTCAATTAGGAATACAGGAAAAAATGAAAAGTGATATCTCCCACTTTAGAGCACAGAAAGAAGTTTCCAATAAAAGAACAGAAACGAAAAGCACAACTTTGGAAACTAAATCACATGTGTCATAGGAATACAGGAAAACTGAAAAGTGATATCTCTATTGTACCTTAGAGAAACAAGTTTCCAATGAAAGAAAAGAAATTAAAGCACAACTTTGCAAACTAAGTAACATGTGTGTCATACGCTAATTAGGAATACAGGAAAACTGAAAAGTGATATCTCCCCTCAGGTAAATGCAGAAACAAGTTTCCACCAAAAGAATAGTAAGGAAAGTCACAACTTTGTAAACTAAATCACATTTGTGTCGCCTGCTCAATTAGGAATACAGGAAAACTGAAAAGAGATATCTGCACTGTAGTGCACAGAAACAAGAAACATGTGTGTTGCCTGCACAGTTAGGAATATAGGAAAACTGAAATGTGATATCTTCTGCTTTAGAGCACAGAAAGAAGTTTCCAATGAAAGTACAGCAACTCAAAACACAACTTTGGAAACTAAATCACATGTGTGTCACCTGCTCAATTATTATAAGAGGAAAACTGAAAAGTGATATATCGCACTGTACAGCACAGGAACAAGTTTTGAACGAAAGAATAGAAAAGCAAATCACTACTTTGTAAACTAAACCACATGTGTGTCGCTTGCTGAATTACGAATATAGGAAAACTGAGAATTGGTATATCGCACTGTACAGCACAGGAACAAGTTTCCACCAAAATAACAGAAACGCAAAGCACAACTTTGTAAACTAATTCACATACGTGTCGCCTGTTCAATTATTGTAACAGGGAAACTGAATAGTGATATAACCCTAACCCTAACCCTAACCCAAACCCCCTAAATCTAACCCTAACCCTAAGGCTAACCTGAACCCCTAACCTTAACCCTAACCCTAACCCTAACACTACCTTGTTCCTAACAGGAACAAGTTTCCAAGGAAATAACATAAACGCAAAGCACTCCTTTGTAAACTAAACCACCTGTGTGTCGCTCGCTCAAGGAGGAATACAAGAAAACTAAAAAGAGATATTTTGAACTGTATGGCAAAGAAACAAGTTTTCATCGAAAGAACAGAAACGCAAAGCACAACTTTATAAACTAATTCACATACGTACGCTGTTCAATTATTATAACAGGAAAACTGAAAAGTGATATAACCCTAACCCTAACCCTAACCCTACCCTAACCCTAACCCTAACCCTAACCCTAACCCTGACCCTAAACCCCTAACCCTAACCCTAACTGTAACACTAACCCCTAACCCTGACCCTAACCCTAACCCTGCCCTAACCCTAACCCTAACCTGAACTCTAACCCTAACTTGTTCCTAACAGGAACAAGTTTCAAGGAAAGAACATAAACGCAAAGCACTACTTTGTAAACTAAATCACATGTGTGTCGCTAGCTCAATTAGGAATACAGGAAACTTGAAAAGCTTTATATAACACACTGTACAGCAAAGGAAAAAAGTTTCCAAAGAAAGAAGAGAAAAGCAAAGCCCTACTTTTAAACAGAATCACATGTGTATCGCTTGCTCAATTAGGAATACAGGAAAACTAAAAATTTATCTCAAGACTGTATGGCACAGAAACAAGTTTCCATTGAAAGAACAGAAGTGCAACGACAACTTTGTAAACTAATTCACATACGCATTGCCAGTTCAATTATTTTAACAGGAAAACTGAAAAGTGATAGAACCCTAACCCTAACCATATATCAAAACCCTAACGCCTAACCCTAACCCTAACCCTAACCATAGCCCTAACACCTAACCCTAACCCTAACCCTAAACCTGACAATACCCTAACCCTAACTCTATCCCAATCCTTTAAACCTAACTTGTTCCTAACAGGAACAAGTTTCCAATGAAAGAGCAGAAACGCAAAGCACAACTTTGTAAACTAATTCACATACATGCCTCCTGTTCAATTATTAAAACAGGAAAACTGAAACGTGATATAATCCTAACCCTAACCCTAACCCCTATCCCTAACCTTAACCCCAAAACCCTAACCCTAACCCCAAACCTAACCCTAACCCTAACCCTAGACCTAACCCTAACCCTAAGTTTTTCCTAACAGGAACAAGTTACCAAAGAAAGAACATAAACGCAAAGCACTACTTTGTAAACTAAATCAAATGTATGTCACTCGCTCAGTTAAGAATACAGGAAAACTGAAAAGGATATATTGCACTGTACAGCACAGGAACAAGTTTCCAACGAAAAAAACAGAAAAGCAAAGCACTACTTTGTAAACTAAATCACATGTGTGTCACTCTCTCAATTAGGAATATATGAAAACTGAAAAGTGATATAACCCTAATACTAACCCTAACCCTAACCCTAACTTGTCTTAACAGGAACAAGTTTCCAACAAAAGAACAGAAACGCAAAGGATTACATTCTAAACTAAATCACAAGTGTGTCGCTTCGCCATTTAGAAATACAGGAAAATGAAAAGTGATATATCACACTATACAGCACAGGAACAAGTTTCAACGAAAGAACAGAAACGGAAACACATGTGTCTCTGGCTCAATTAGGAATACAGGAAAACTGAAAAGTGATATATCGCACTGTACTGCAGAGAAACAAGTTTCCAACTGAAGAAAAGAAACACAAAGCTCTACTTTGTAAACTAAATCAAATGTGTGTAGCTCGCTCAATTAGGAATACAGGAAAACTGAAAAGTGATATACCGCACTCTACATCACAGGAACAAGTTTCAACAAAAGAACAGGAAAGCAAAGCACTACTTTGTAAAGGGAATCACATGTGTGTCACTTCAATTAGGAATACAGGAAAACTGAAAAGTGTTATCTCAAGACTGTATGGCACAGAAACAAGTTTCCATCGAAGAACAGAAACGCAAAGCACAACTTTTGTAAACTAATTCACATATGTGTCACCCGCTCAATTATTATATCAGGAAAACTGAAAAGTGATATATCGTACTGTACAGCACAGAAACAAGTTTGCAACAGAAGAACAGAAAGGCAAACCACTACATTGTAAACTAAATCACATGAATGTCGCCGCTAATTAGGAATACAGGAAACCTGAAAAGTGATATACCGCACTCTACAGCACAGGAACAAGTTTCCAAAAAAAGAATAGAAAAGCAAAGCACTACTTTGTAAACTAAATCACCCAAAGTCCGCCAAAAATTAGGGAATATAGGAAAAACTGAAAAGTGTTATCTCACACTGTACAGCACAGAAACACGTTTTCATCGAAGAACAGAAACACAAAGCACAACTTTGTAAACTAATTCAAATACGTGTCGCTGTGCAATTATTGTAACAGGGAAACTGAAAAGTGATATAACCCTAACCCTAACCCTAACCCTAACCCCTAAATCTAACCCTAACCCTAAGGCTAAACCGTAACCCCTAACCTTAACCCTAACCCTAACCCTAACCGTAAACATACCCTAACCCTAAAACCCTAAACCTAACCCTAACCCTAACAAGTAACTCTAACTTGTTCCTAACAGGAACAAGTTTCCATCGAAAGAACATAACCTCAAAGCAATAATTGGAAATAAATCACATGTGTGTCACTTACTTAATTAGGAATACAGGAAACCTGAAAAGTGATATATCGCACTGTACAGCACAGGAACAAGTTTCAAATGAAAGAACATAAAAAAGCAAAGCAGTACTTTGTAAACAGGATCACATGTGTGTCGCTTGCTCAATCAGGAATACAGGAAAACTGAAAAGTGATATATCGCGACTGTACAGCACAGAAACAAGTTTCCAACACAAGAACAGAAAAGCAATGCACTACTTTGTAAACTGAAGCACATGTGTGTCGCCGCGCCCATTTAGGAATACAGGAAAACTGAAAAGTGATATATCGAATTGTAATGGAAAAGAAAGAAGTTTCCAATGAAAGAATAGAAAAGTAAAGCACTACTTTGTAAACTAAATCTCATGTGTGTCACACGACAATGAGGAATACAGGAAAACTAAAAAGTGATATATCGCACTGTACAGCACAAGAACATGTTTCAACATAAGAACAGAAAAGCCAAGAACTACTTTTAAACAGAATCACATTTGTGTCGCTTCGCTCAATTAGGAATACAGGAAAACTGAAAAGTGTTATCTCAGACTGTATGTCACAGAAACAAGTTTCCATTGAAAGAACAGAAACGCAAAGCACTACTTGTAAACTAATTCACATACATGTCGCCTGTTCAATTATTATAACAGGAAAACTGAAATGTAATATAACGACTGTACAGCACAGGAACAAGTTTTCAACGAAAGAACAGAAAAGAAAAGCACTACTTTGTAAACTAAATCTCATGTGTGTCACACGCAATGAGCAATACAGGAAAACTGGAAAAGTGATATATCGAACTGTAAAAGAAACAAGTTTCCAACAAAAGAATAGAAAAGTAACACACTACTTAGTAAACTAAATCACATGTGTGTCAAACTAATGAGGAATACAGGAAAACTGAAAAGTGATATATCGCACTGTACAGCACAAGAACATGTTTCAACATGAGAACAGAAAAGTCAAGAACTACTTTTAAACGGAATCACATTTGTGTCGCTTGCTCAATTAGGAATACAGGAAAACTGAAAAGTGTTATCTCGCACTGTATGTCACAGAAACAAGTTTCCATTGAAAGAATAGACACGCAAAGCACTACTTGTAAACTAATTCACATAAGTGTCGCCGTTCAATTATTATAAAAGGAAAACTGAAAAGTGATATAACCCTAACCCTAACCCTAACCTTAACCCCCTAACCCTAACCCCTAACCCTAACCCTAACCCTAACCAAACCCCAAAGCCTAACCCTAACCCTAACCCTAACCCTAGACTAACCCTAACCCTAACTTGTTCCTAACAGGAACAAGTTTCCAAAGAATGAACATAAACGCAAAGCAATACGTTGTAAACTAAATCACATGTGTGTCACACGCTCAATGAGGAATACAGGAAAACTGAAAAGTGATATATCGTGACTGTACAGCACAAGAACATGTTTCAACATGAGAACAGAAAAGTCAAGAACTACTTTTAAACGGAATCACATTTGTGTCGCTTGCTCAATTAGGAATACAGGAAAACTGAAAAGTGTTATCTCAAGACTGTATGTCACAGAAACAAGTTTCCATTGAAAGAACAGAAACGCAGCACTACTTGTAAACTATTTCACATACATGTCGCCTGTTCAATTATTATAACAGGAAAAGTGAAAAGTGATATAACCCAACCCTAACCCGAACCTTAACCCCTAACCCTAACCCCTAACCCTAACCCTAACGCTTAACCCCTAAGCCTAACCCTAACACTAACCCTAACCCTAACCCTACAGTAATCGTGAATCCCAAATTCTTCCTAACAGGAACAAATTTCCAAAGAAAGAACATAAACGCAAAGCAATACTTTGTAAACTAAATCAAATGTGTGTCAATCGCTTCAATTAGGAATAGAGGAAAACTGAAAAGTGGTATATCACACTATACAGCACAGGAACAAGTTTCCAGCGGAAGAAGAGAAAAGCAAAGCACTGGTTGGTAAACAGAATCACATGTGTGTTGCTCGCTCAATTAGGAATACAGGAAAACTGAAAATTGATATATCGAACTCTATGTCAGAGAAACAAGTTTCAACGAAAGAACAGAAAAGAAGCTTACAAAGTTTACTTTGTAAACTAATTCACATACGTGCTCGCCTGTTCAATTATTGTAACAGGAAAACTGAAAAGTGATATAACCCTAACCAAACACTAACCCTAAACCTAACCCTAACTTTTTAACCCTACCCTAACCATAACCCTAACCCTAACCCTAACTTGTTCCTACAAAGCACTGCATTGTAAACTAAATCACATGTGTGTTGACTGCTCAATTAGGAATACAAGAAAACTTAAAAGTGATATATCACACTGTACAGCAGAGGAAACAAGTTTCGAACGAAAGAACAGAAAAGCAAAGCACTAATTTCTAAACTATATCACATGTGTATGGCTGCTCCATTAGGGAATACAGGAAAACTGAAAAGTGATATATCGCACTGTACAGCACAGAAACAAGTTTCCATCAAGGAAAAGAAACGAAAGAACAACTTTGTAAAATAATTCACATATGTGTGTTGCCTGCTCAATTATTATAACAGGAAAACTGAAAAGTGATATATCGCACTATAAAGCATAGGAACAAGTTTCCAACGAAAGAACAGAAAAGCAAAGCACTACTTTGTAAACTAATTCACATGTATGTTTCACCAATTATGAATACAGGAAAACTGAAAAGTGATATATCGCATTATAAAGCACAGCAATAAGTTTCCAAACAAAGAACAGAAAAGCAAAGGACTACTTTGTGAACTAATTCACATACGTGTCACCTCTTCAATTATTATAACAGGAAAATGAAAAGTGATATAACGCACTGTACAGCACAGGAACAAGTTTCAACAACGAAAGAACAGAAAAACAGCAAAGCACTACTTTGTAAACTAAATCACATGTGTGTAAAACCTAACGCTTAGAATACAATTAGGAATACAGGAAAACTGAAAAGTGATATATATCTAACCGTACATTACAGGAACAAAGTGATTCAAGGAAAGAACAGAAAGCTTGAACTACTTTGTAAACTAAATCACATGTGTGTCGCCACCAATTAGGAATACAGGAAAACAAAGAAAAGTGATATATCAACTTTAAGGGAAAGACACAAGTTTTCATCATTAGTACAGAAACGCAAAGCACAACTTTGTAAACTATTTCACATAAATGTGTGCACTGTTTATTTATTAAAACTGGAAAAAATAAAAAAAGGATATAACTGTAGGAATACAGGAAAACGGAAAAGGATAACTATAACAAAGACCTAATCGAAACTAAACTCCCTAACCCTAACCCTAACACAAACCCTTAACCCTAACCCCTAACCCTAACCCTAACCCCTAAACTAACCGACCCCTAAACCTATAAACGCTAAATTGTTCCTAACAGGAACAAGTTTCAACAAAAGAACATAAACACATAGCACTACTTTGTAAAATAATCACATATGTGTCACTAGCTCAATTAGGAATACAGATAAACTGAAAAGTGATATATTGTACTGTACAGCAACAAGTTTCCAAACAAAGAACAGAAAAGCAAAGCAGTACTTTGTAAACTAAATCACATGTGTGTGGCTCACCCAATTAGGAATACACGAAAAACTGAAATGTGATATATCGTGACTGTACAGCACAGGAACAAATTTCCAAAGACAGAAGAGAAAAATCAAAGCACTACTTTGTAAACTAAAATCACATGTGTGTTGCTCACCAATTAGGAATACAGGAAAACTGAAAAAGGATATATCAGACTGTACAGGAACAAGTTTCCAAACAAAGAACAGAAACCAAAGCACTACTTTGTAAACTAATTCACATAATGTGTCGCCTGTTCATTTATTATAACAGGAAAACTGAAAAGGTCATAACTCACTGTACAGCACAGGAACAAGTTTCAAACGAAAGAATAGAAAAGCAAAGCACTACTTTGTAAACTAAATCACATGTGTTTCTTGGTCAATTAGGAATACAGGAAAACTGGAAAGTGTTATCTAGCACGGTATGGCACAGAAACAATTTTCCACCGAAGAACAGAAACGCAAACCACTACATACATAATTCCAATACATGTCGCTGTTCAATTATTATAACAGGAAAACTGAAAAAGTGCTATAACGCATTGTACAGCACAGGAACAATTTTCCAATGAAAGAACAGAAACGCAAAGCACAACATTGTAAACTAATTCACATAAGTATCGCTGTTCATTTATTATAACAGGAAAACTGAAAAGTGATATAACCCTAACCCTAACCCTAACCCTAACCCTACCCTAACCCTAAACTTAACCCTAACCCTAACCCTAACCCTAACCCTAACCCTAACCCTAACCCTAACCCTAACCCTAACCCTAACCCTAACTTAACTTGTTCCTACAAAGCACTACTTTGTAAACTAAATCACATGTGTGTCGCTTCACTTAATTAGGAATACAGGAAAACTTAAAAGTGATATATCTAAAAGGAACCTTGATGGTGTTCAATCAGAGGATTGACTCTCATGCAGGAGCAAATTGATACCCTATGGCAAAACACTCAACTTAGGTGTCAATGAAAATATGCTGGACTTGGAGTCACTTCAGTATATAACATGAGAATTTTTCCCAGTGCTGCAAATCTGTCTAAACAATTGTCGAGCTATATTGTATGTAATTGACTGGAGAATTTGATACTACGATGGAGCAGCTGAGAGGGCCATTGTCACAGTAAATTCTACCAGAGTGGACAGGACTAGCCACAGGATTATCATCATGGATTGCTGCAGCCATGAATCATCTGAAGGAATGGGCATGGGAGCTAGCAGGCCTTCTGGTGTTGGTCCCTGGTTTGCCTGTGGTATATATGCAAGATTAGAGTCTTACAACAGTGTGATGCAGCCATGATCATTCAGGCCTTTACAGCCATTGAAGCAGGACAGTCTCCCCAAAGCATGGTTGGGATACCATAAAAGCTAAATGTTACGCCAGGATGCGAGGCGAAGCACTGCACTCAGGGTCAGCCGCTTTGGGACCCAGAAGAGCATGTCTGATTGCATGCGGGTTGATGCCCCAGGTCCCGCCTCTGAGAAAAAGTTATCGACAGGTCTGATGCTCTTGGGTGGATGACACCTAAATGAACATCGTACAAAGTCCCAATTATTTCTAACATCAGAGATCAGACTCTACTTTGCCTGATGCGTCAAAAAACAAAAAGGGGGAAATGTAGAGAGCTGGCGGAATGCTATGCCTTAAAGATGGAGCTGGTTTCCGCTTTCCACCTTCCGGATGGTGAGTGCTCTGTCACGAAAAATTCCACATTTGGCTAAGGCTGAGGATCTGGCTTGCTTCCATGTATGTGGATCTATCTGCATTGCCCACGACATGCCTTGGCTGGCTACCCAGAGGCTATTTAAGCTGTGGGCTGGCTTTCCCAGGGTCAGATGATTGTTCAAGGTTCCTGAAAATAACTGCATTGAAAAAAAAAAAAAAAAAAAAAAAGAAACAATAGGTATTAAAACCTAAAAAAAAAATAAATAAATAAAAAGAAAATTTTAAAATACAAAAAAAGTGATATAAATACACTGTACAGCACAGGAACATGTTTCAACGAAAGAACAGACACGCAAAGCAATTACTTTTAAATGGAATCACATGTGTTACTTGCCAATTAGGAATAAGCAGGAAAACTGAAAAGTCTTATCTCGCACTTTATATCAGAAACAAGTTTTCCATCGAAAAGAAGAGAAACGCAGCACAACATTTTA
>JAEOAE010002929.1:0-33293 GCA_036365155.1 Meriones psammophilus | reverse complement strand
TTTCTTCCTTCTAAATAGTCTTCTTTTTCCAGGGATACATATTAGAATGTTTTCATTTGGAGAATGTTTTCCATGACATATGCCAATTAAAATGTTTACACTAAATGTATTTATTTTATTGGACTGAAATAACCTTAAAATTCTCTGGTTGTCCTGTCCCTGTACCTCTTCCACTTGGGAACTATATTTGCTGGTAAATATGTCTGATAAAGTGTATTGCAACAGCACAAGGGGCCCCATTTCCCAGTGAGAAAAGGTCCTGATGTGTAGAAACAGTTTGGTTCCTCTATAGAATGGTCTTTGTACACTGAACAGACCTTCTAACCTTCTACAATTGTGATGTGATTGGAGCCTTTTGTTTTTGAACCACTACACTCTTTTGTCTTTTCCAGGCAGAAAGCTTCCTCTTAGTCAGACAGCTAGAAGAGTCTTTACAGTCTTAATTGGCTTAATAAAACTTTCTCACACAGAATGTTTCAGAAAAAAAAAAAAAACAGTGCTTAATAAAAGAAATACTAACCATTTAAAATAGTCTAGACTTAATAAAAATATGCTTCTTCATGAAGGTAGCTTTGTCACTACACTGATACAATATGTTTATACAATATAGTAGATACATTGATATAGCAAACTTGATGTGTTCAAATTTTCTTTGAGTAAGATTATTTTAGAACAGAAGCATGATTTTAAAATATTTTGGGTGGCTGGAGAGACAGTGCAGTTGTTAAGAGGACATACTACAGCAGATTCAAGCTCATTCTTAGCAGCCATGTAGGGTGGCTCATAGATAGATGCCTGCAATTCTAGCTCCAGGGGGATCCAAAAGTGTGTGTGTGTGTGTGTGTGTGTGTGTGTGTGTGTGTGTGTGTGTGTGTTTTCATGTGTGAGTGTCTTCATGTATACAGGAACACAAGTAATTTATTATAAACATAAATCTAGAAAAAATTTATACCTTCAAAAATCCTTGTACTTTACCGCTCTAGGTCTTGAACACGAGTCTCCACACATGCTCATCATGTTTCTGTTACTGGTCAATACCTATGGCCCAATAATTCTTTTTTTCTTTTTTTTTATAAAGAATAGTTCTTTATAAAGAATAGCATGTGACCAATTAGAATAACACACACTCTCAGGCTCTCAAACCACATTACAATAATACCTTCAGAAAAAAAAATTCTAGCATTATATAGCATTAATCAGTAAATTCAACATGGGCCATAACCAGAGATTTGCTGTGTGACAAAAATATTTGTATGGGTTACTATTGTCTAATAAGAACACACAAACTTTAAAATCTGAAAATAAATATTCCCAAAGCAAGAAATATCTCATATTTCCCAAGAAAGGCAACAAGTAGTGGAGAAAATAAATGAACCAAAAAGCAGATTATTTCAGGTCTGATAATGAAACTCTATAGAATTAAGTGCCACAATACTCAAATGACAAACATTTTTGTCATACATCAGAAATCTTATGGTATTAATGAGTAGTGTACAGCCCATACACACCAAAGCTGAGTTGGATCACGATCTTTAGTGATAAGGTAAAGATTTTTTTTTCACTGAGAAAGCACAGAATCCTATTGATAAACAATTGCAGGTACTTTTGAATCAGACAAAAAATAACTACCAAAAGTTGCATAGAATTCATGCAAAGGTTAAAAATTAAAATGATAAAATTTAAATTTCTTTCTACTTCTTTATTTATATATATTTTATTATTTTCATTTTTATTTAGTACAGTTTATTCACTTTGTATCCTCATGTATCTCCTCCCCCCCCTCCCCTAAAACCCTACACTCCCTCCCTTTTCCCCACCCATACCCCTCCCCAAGTCCACTGAAAAGGGAGGTCTTCCTCCCCTTTCCTCTGATCCTAGCCTATCAGGTCTCATCAGGAGTAGCTTCATTGTCTTCCTCTGTGGCCTGGTAAGGCTGCTCCAGCCTCAGGGGAGGTGATCAAAGAGCAGGCCAATCAGCTCATGTCAGAGACAGTCCCTGTTCCCATCACTATGAACCCACTTGGATACTGAACTGCCATCGGCTACCTCAAATTTTAACTTTTAAAAAATAAAGTTAATAGCAATTTTATAGAGGAACTAAGGAATCTATAATTGGAGAATTGAAATTCATTACAGAAGATAGTTGAAGAAATTATCTATAGGCCAGCAGGGGGCACTGTTTGTTTTTCAAAAATTGGCCCAAAGCTGACTCCTGACTCATGTTTAACTCCTGGACCAAGTTTGCTGGCCAGAATTAGAGTTCCTAGCTCAGCAGTATTTCCTCAAAGTTGCCCCAGCCTCCCTGGCAGTAGAGTTGTCCCCTGGGCTGAAGAGATGCAATGTACTCCTGGTGATGGTAACAATGGAAGACTCATACTGCAACAATTCCTGTTTTCCCAATACCCTGAGAACACCAGAGTCCAGCAGCTTCTGTGGATGCTGGGGATTTCTGGACATTTTAAACCATGACCTGGGTACCTGCCCCATTTCCTATCTGTCCTCATTTCCTACCTATCTCTTCCAGGCTTCATAGACATTAAAGAGGCCTGTCTTTGGAATGGCCCCTCTCGTGTCTTGACGTTTATCTAACAGGTATTTCTTTTCAGGGTCTCCCCACACACACTCCATGTGGTGGTGATGCTGGGGAATGACTCTATTCAGCAGTTGCTGATTATCCCTTTCCAACCTGGATCCAAAAGTAGCCTGGCCAAGCCTGTAAGCCTGGATTCACCCAAAAATTTACATGTGTTCTCACTGTCCTATCACTTTTCTCCTTAAATATAATGTTGCTCTAAGGTTCTAGGGCTACAAGACTGAGGACAATGTTGAAGGCTGCTGCATTCTACACTGTAGTGGTGCTCAGCACCATGAGCTACAGATGGAGAAGCAAGACATAAACACACATTGGCCTGAGCCTCTTGTAAGCACTGTCCTGTGATAGTGGGATCCCAGGACCAGGCACTGTTGTCATTCTGATGTTGACTCCCCAGAGATAAAAGGTGAATGGAAACCTCTGCCTCCATTTGTGTTCTAGTCAGGTTCACAATGGGGAAGATATTTGTCAGCTTTTTTGATAGAAAAAAACCGAGCTCAAATATTTTATTTGTTCTTAGGTTTTATATATATATATATATATATATATATAAGTACACAGATCTCTTCACAATGAACACACACACACACACACACATAAAATGGGTACACAACACATGTATATGTATATATATATATATATATATGTATAGTCAACAGGCCTCCCAAAACAAAGAGTAGCGAAATGTGGACTTAGCTCAAGATACCCAAAACCAAGTTCTCAGGACAAATGTGATTCAGATGCCCTAGAGAGACAAAGGGCAGGAATAAGGAACAAAGATAGAAGCAAAAGCATGAGGGAGAAAGGGACAAGGGAGAGGGAGGAGAGATATATGTCCTGCCAGAGCCCTCCAGCAGTGTGGAACAGTTCTTGAGTGGGGAGTGAGGATTGAATGAAAAAAAAAAGCAGCACACTTACACATGGGATCATTTTGAGTGGGCAACCAGTAGAAACTGTCACACTGGTTTATTCCACAATCCCTTTTAATAGTCAGAGCAAAGCACCTGATACAATGAAAGGGTTCACAGAAAGTCAAACTTGTTTACCTCTACCACCTGTCTGTGTGATCCTCACACAAACAAAAGTAAATGAACTTGGCAAAACATCCTGCCTATCCCTGTCTCCAGGTGAAGGTCAGAGTGAAACATGTTTTTTGCTGAGAACTCAATAACAAAGCAGCCTGACACACAAGCAGCTGTCCACAATGTCCCAAAAGACAAAAGCTGCCTCTGGATAGAGGAGAAGTAGATGCGGTCCATAGGCAAATGGCATTTGGAAAGGGAAAGGGGAAAACATTTTGTTAGGATAAGGTCTTTCATTTTAATTGGGTATGTTAATTAGGTGAGCCAAAGGCTGCTTTTGACTGCAGGACTTCAATACTTTGATAGCCAAACCTTGGTATTCAGCCTCAGGTGGGGCAAGTGGTCAAAGAAGGAACTAGACCTTGGTGGCTAGCTGAAGGAATGTAATCCAATGGTTTTTAGCAAGGCAGAGGGAAGGGCAGAGAAGGGCAAGGGATCCCAGAGCCATGCTTGCCATGCTCATTGGCCAGAGACCCTACAATAAGTATTCTCAGTGATATTCTTTATACAACTTAGGTCAAGCAAAGTAACTATCCATTCATACTTCTGACTATTGTTTTATTAGCTTTCCTTTGAAGGGAAAAATCATTGTAAGTTTCCATATTCATTCATATATATATTCATTCATGTATATACATGAATATATATATGAATGAATATGGAAATATATATATATATATATGAATATATATGGAAATAATTTCTTCTCTGACATTAGGTTAACATATATTCCCCTAAAGAAGGAATGATGGGATAAATCCAAATACCACTATGTAATCTCATTGCAAATAAGTACTGTTGCAGATCTCTTCAGTCAATGAACTCATGCTGAAGTATAGTGAGTCCTCTACGCCTTTATAAAATGGTTATGAGAACACAGGGTAGTACCAATGTATTATGCTATGAAACATAATGTGGATACTGGCTTTGCAGGTGCATATCAATGATCACCTGAGATTCTTCACTGATAACAGGGTCAGAAGAGGGCCATAGGAAGCTCATCCCAGCATGTGCATTTTGCAAACCTGTGATCCAGAAATTATTATGAGATAACACATTTCACTTGGGTGAACCCACACAGTTTTTGTATGTTTTTATTGTCATCTCAGGGAATTAACAAACCAAGCAATTATTATTTATTTTCACACATTTCTTTCATCATGACTTACATTGTTTATCTGCAAGGACATTATGTGCTGAGTCATTTTGGTGATTTAAAGGAACTGAATCTGGTACAATGTTTGATAATATACTTTCCCTGCCCCAATTCCTCCAAGAACCTAGCATCTTCCTACCCACCCAACTTCATGTTCTTTTTCTGTTAAAGAAAACCAAACAACTCAGAAAGACAACAGAAAACAAAATCAAAATAGACAAAAAAAAGAAAGCCAATCAAACAAAATATACCAAAACAACACAAAAAGTGCATATACACACACACACACACACATACTGTGGAGTCTACTTTGTTTTGACCAACTACTCCTTGGCGTGAGATTTTACCTTTTCCAGAAGTTATCTATTTTTGTTTACTTCTTCTCACTGTTGGACATTTTATCTGCTTTGAACCTGTCTTGTCCTTGCTGTCATGGTCTCTTTGAGTCCATTTTTGAATCAATTCTGTTTTGTCTGGAAGGTGCTTTCATTGGAGTCATCAACCACCACTGATTCAGGTAATATTTCAACCTCCTCTTTTGCATATTTCTTGAACCAGGAGAAGAGAAGTTTTTTTATAAAATCTATGTTTGACAGTTTCTTTAAATGTGAATAACTTAAAGCATACCTAAGCAAACCACACCTGCTGTCTTTTTTTGCTCTTTCTCAATCTTGCCAATGATTTCTTCTAAATTCTTTATACAACCTAGGTCAAACAAAGTAACTGGATATTCATATTTTATGACAATTGTTTTATAAGCTTTCCTTTGAAGGGAAAAATCATTGCATAGTTTGAAAATGTTATGAAATTATATATAGCTACATATGCATATATATATGGAAATAATTTCTTCTCTAACATTAGGTTAACATATAATGTATTTAAGAAGATATGATGGGAGAAGATTGAAGTAAAATTTAAAATCAAATGTAGAAATAAAAAAATTAACCAATCTTTGACATTTAAATTGTCCAAAAGCAACACAAAAACTCTACCCTCACAAAGTCCTGACAGTTAAATATAGTATTTTTTTATATTAACTTTGTTTTTACCAACTTTCCATGCATTTGTTTGGAACTTTTCACAACATTCATTCAAAATTGATCCTTTAAATCCTTAATTGTTTTCATTTTAACTGCTTATTTTATTTGAGCTTCATAAATGTATTATTAAATTCTTTGAATTTAATTTTAATCAACTCTGTTTTATTTGCCTTTCTGCTTTTTTGGAAATAATCAGAAAATATAGATTTATATAGAACTATTTTTCAACTTTTGCTCATTTCCTTTTTTTTTTCAGGAGAAGAGATCTTTTTTTATCAAATTAAATTTTATTAACTCTGTTTCCCAGCCGTGAATAACTTAAAGCATTCCCTCCCAAACCTCCCTCCCTCCCTCTGCTCTCTTTTTGCTCTTTCCTCTTTTTTTTTTTTTTTTTTTTTAATCTTGCCACTGATTTCTTCTAAATCCTTTTCATCCTGATCCAAAGTAACTGGTATCTTCATATTTTATGACAATTGTTTTATCTGTGGCCTAACAGGAAAAAATCCCTTACATAGTTTGGGGAGACCAAAGAGCCAGTCATTGAGTTCCTGTTAGAAATAGTCCTTGTTCCCTAACTTTGGGAAACCAATTGGTTAAAGAGCTATGACAGGCTAAATTGAGTGGAGGTTCTAGGTTATATCCATACATGGTCCTTGGTTGAATGTCAGTCTCAAAAAAACCCTGTCCTCCCTATATTTGGTCCATGTGGAGCTCTTATCCTTTCCCCATCAGACTAACTCCCTTCTTTCTTATGATTCCCTGTACTCTGCCAAAGGTTTGGTCATGAGTCTTTGCTTTGAAAACACTGCTAGTTAGAGTCTTTCAGATGTGCTCAGTAGACTCCTGTCATACGTCTAATCCTTAATTAAGGACAAGTATAGACCCACTGCTTTCTTCCAATCCAGTTCAGATACTTTTTGTTCTGCCTCACAATTTTCTAAAATTTTGAAATCCATTTTATCAATGGAGTTCTGCAGTATAATATTCACGGTCCTAAATACAAATATCCAAGGGTTTGTCTCTATGGGTCAGTCTGATCTAGAATTAAGTAGACAGGAAGAAAGGCTTGGTTTCTTGAGAATTCTGACAAGGGGCTCATGGAGAAATTTTATTTGTACTAAGTTGTATAGGAGAAGTTCCTGGATAAAGAGTTTCTCATAAATTAAAGTGTTCCTACTGTTCCCACTGAGAAGCAAACAAACAGAACAGATGATGTAAAAGTCAGCCCCAGAAGATGCAAGTCCTCTGACCTTGATCAGAAAGAGTTTTGTCATAAAAGCCTTGCAAAAAGTCATGTGAACACAAACATCATAGTCTTTAACTTGGTCAGAGGAGTTGCTATAGGTGCCACTAAAGAATGTCAGCTGAGAACACAAATATCTATTTCTCCTGACTGCTCACTATTCAACAGTCCCAGCAGCTGGGGCCAGTAAGGTCCCTTGGGCAGCCTCAGGGAGGATGTGACAACCAGACTTTTCATGGTGCACACAGAAAGGGAGCTATTTGCTTGACCAATAAAAATTTGCATAAAGGGCCCTATCACTTCTTTGAGAAGTATTGAAGGATGAGAGAGACCTGCACCATGTCTGTCACCGCAAGGCTCAGTGGTGTCTGCAACATGGCCTGGACTATTCTCCTCTTCTTCTTCCTTCATTTTACAGGTCAGAAGAGTCATCTGTACTCAGATCCCCAGTTCAGGGAAGCCATGTGACAGCCAGATATATTCTCCCTTCTTATCTAACCCCAGGATGTAACAATGTTTTCTATTTTCAGGGTCTTTCTCCCAACCTGTGCTGACTCAGTTACCCTCTGCCTCTGCTTCCCTTGGCGCCTCAACCAAGCTCACCTGCACTTTGAATAGTGATTACAGCACCTACATCATTCACTGGTACCAGCAACAGCCAGACAAGGCTCCTAAGTATTTGATGTATGTTCAGAAAGATGGAAGCCACAAAAAGGGGGATGGGATTCCTGATCGTTTTACTGGATCCAGCTCTGGGGCTGACCGCTACTTGAGCATCTCCAACATCCAGCCAGAGGATGAGGCTGCCTACTTCTGCGGTGTAAATTATAACATTAACGGACAATATGGTTAAACACAGTGAGCCAGATAAATGAGGAAGCAGGACAAGAACTGTTTGTGCTATCATGCTATCAATGCTGGACTATGGTTTTGAAAAGAACCATATAAAGTTCTTAGTTATCAAAATCCTTGCAGGTTTCCTGTTTATTACTCAAGGGGATATATCAAAAGAATAGCAGTTTCTCCTGAACTCCTGAGGCAACAGAGAGGAAAAGGCAGGGATTTTAGAAAGAGTGCTGCTCTGTAACATTGATGACTATGTAAAGTCAAATCTGGTGTGTACATAGCTGTATGGGATAAGATTATTCTTTTTAAGTGGACTAGTGGGTCTAAGGCTCTCACTAAAGTTCAGTGGAATGTCTACTTTTAGTAAGATAACTTTCTTATCCTATGTCCTAAGAAACTCTGAAAATTTTCAATAAGCACAGTGCAATAACATTTAAGGAGGATGTGGGAGTAGCCCACTAGAGCTAGGAAAACACAATCAAAATATTTGCAAGGGCTCTCATTGTGTTTGAATGCACATGAGCTTCTCCATGTCTTTTCTTCAACTCCCTCTTTACTGAATAAGCCTTCCAAGAATCTTTGAAGAAAGGTCAAAGTGCCAACCATATGCTTTACTCTCTGCAAAAATGCTTGTGTGCAATCTTGCAATTTTCCTTGAGGCCCTCCTTTTTTTCCACATCCAGGTCATCTTTAAAATCTCACCTTAGGTCTAGCCAAACTTTGGGCAGAGTGCAGGGAATCTTATGAAAGAAAGGAGAGATAATAAGACCTGGAGGGTACAGAAGCTCCACAAGGAGACCAACAGAACCAAGAAATATAGGCAAAGGGGGCTTTTCTGAGACTGATACTCCATCCAAGACCCATGCATGGAGATAACCTAGAACCCCTGCACATATGTAGCACATGGCAGCTCAGTATCCAAGTGGATATCCTAGTAAGGGGAACAGAGACTGTCTCTGATATGAACTCAGTGGCTGGCTCAGATCACCTCCTGAGTGGGGGCAGCCTTACCAGAACAGAGACAATACAGCCAGTCTTCATGGGAACTGATATGGCAACTCAGCAATTAGTGGACTTGGAGAGAAACATGGGAGGAGATGAGGGAGGAATTGTGGGATTCAGGGAGACAGGAGAAAGGAAGCTACAGCTGGGATACAAAGTTAATAAACTGTAACTAATATAAAAAATAAAATTTAGTAAAAGGTTTTAAAATAACCAAAAAAAAAAAAAAAAAAATGTGCGGAGACAAGAAAAGGAGAATTCCTATTAAGGATCCTGTTTCACCAGAATAAGGACTCATTGCTTTTGAGAGCCAACAATATTAAAATTCTTTTCCTGGAGAAGCCTCTGATGCCAACTCTTAGTGAGAAGCTCACAGCATGTCCTCCAGCCTGCTAGGCATCTCTGTTGGTCAGGATCCCTCAACAGCAGTTTCTGAGAGCTGCTATGGGTTCTTTTTCAGTTGACCACCTTTCTGAGTCCTTACTTACAAATGGTATAACATTTTTCCTTCCCTTTTGTGGCAAGAATGTTAACAGGAGCATAAGCTGGGCTTCACATTTCAAATATAAAGAAGAAAATGGGTATGGCACAGGGCTTTGAACACTCATATCCTAAAACCAGTGACGTACTTCCTCCAGCAACACCACACTTCCTCCAAACAACACCACCTAACATTGGAAGAGTTGAGGCTGGAGTCTTGTTCATTTCCTTGTTTTGTCCACACCTGTTCCTCTCCTTTTGCTATGCCCTGTAGCCACTTTTTCTTTTTGATTCAACTGATTTTCCTCTCCATGTTTTTTTCATGCAACGTAATAATGTTGCTGTGGCTTTCTGTTTTTCTTTCTTTCTTTTTTCATTCTTTTTTTTTTAAGACAGGGTTTCCCTGTGTAGCCTTGGCTGCCCAGGATTTACCTTGTACACCAGGCTGGCCTCAAACTCACAGTGGTCTGTCTGTCTCTGCCTCCCTGAGTCCTGGTGGTAGCCCTGGTTTTGATAGAAATGCAAGGCTCCCAAACAGGCTTTGCATCCAACGGGTCCAGATCATGCATCCAAATATTGACACTGTCTTAGAAATACCCATAAGTTATATAATCACAGAAACAAAAGGAAGAAATATGCAACCGAATCCGGTTTGGATAACCATATTTCTATTAATAAACTTTTGTGCAAGTGTTCTAATATAGGCTTGGTCTTAATAACATTTTTAGAATTACATCATTGTTGTATATTTGAAACAAGTTTTGTAATCAGGAATATTTATAAAACATATCCATGTTAAACACAAAGATTTGAAAGTGAACCCACATATAATTTCTATTAAAAATTTAAGTTTGAGTATGTTAGCACACAGGTACACATCTATGCCTATATATGCATTTACATACATATAATTTAACAAAATGGAAAGTTAGATTTTATCACGCTGCATTTTCACTTACATATTTATTAATCCTACAAAGATTGGATCTAGTAATCTTCTGATTTGATGCTCAAACTGCATCACAACTTGAAAAAAAAACATGCACCTATACACTGAATTAACAGTCATCAATTACTTGACAAGGTGATATCAAAACCCAGTTAAATGTTTGTGTGTATACACACTTGATCTTTCCAGTCTGTGCAGGGCATCACTATGTAGCAAACGATAGTTTCCTTATTACTTTACACAAATTAGAGATATCTGAACCATCAATAATGCTACCATGTATTTGTATTCCCATGTGCTAATCCATGAATAGACTGGAGCAGAATGACAATGATTTTAAAAATTTGTGGTAACTCTAGAATAGACTGCTTAGAAATGTTTGCTACCTCCAGGAGTGCATCAGAGACTCATTTGCTTTGAAACTTTTCCACCTTGTCCTGTCAGTCCATTCCCAGTTCATCTGGTGCTTGTGCAATGTCACTTAATGATGAGTGGATTTTGCAGGTTGAAACTAATTGTATTAAACACATCCATCTTCTACCATGAACTGACAAGTGTGATGAAGAAACAAAGTACAAGTCATTTTCCATCATTAGCATACTCACTCTGAGCTCTTGCATTTATTTTGTTTCTTTCTTATTTTTCATTCCTTTCTACTGGCCTGAATATTAAAAAATTTTTCCACACTGTGAGTAGGGTAAGTCTTGGTGAAACATGATTTTTATTGCTGCTGTCTTTCTAGGACATCGCCAGCATATGTGTATGGCTCTGGAGAAGCAAAGGCAGCTGAAGAGTAATGTTTCTGGCCTTGGTTCTTATTAAACGTGATCAGTAACTTGGGTCAACTCAGTAGCTTTTGCCTGACAGCTTATAATACTCCTGGAAAAGGAGCTCATTTGCATTAATAGGCCCCTCCTTGCCTGTGATAGGAGTTATAGTAAGCCTGTTTCACTACCTGGTACTGAGCAATCTTGGAAAGAACAGAAGTAGATTGTGAGTGATGGCCTGGACTTCTCTTCTGATCACACTCCTGGCTCACTGCACAGGTCAGGAGGGCCTTCTGGGCTACTGTGAGAATGTATCTGTGCACATCTTGTCTCTGCTTTGCTGCTGACCACTGGATTTCTCTCCTGTTTATAGGAGCCATGTCCCAGGCTGTTGTGACTCAGGAATCTTCACTCACCACATCTCCTGGAGGGACAGTCACACTCACCTGTGGCTCAAATACTGGGGCTGTTACCACCAGTAACTATGCCAACTGGGTTCAACAGAAACCTTACCAGCTACCCACAGGTCTTATAGGTGGTACCAGCAACCGAGATCCAGCTGTGCCTGCCCGATTCTCAGGCTCCCTGCTTGGAAACAAGGCTGCCCTCACCATCACAGGGGCCCAGCCTGAGGATGAGGCTGTGTATTACTGTGCTCTGTGGTTCAGCAACCATTTCCACAATGGCACATGCAGATGGGGAAGTAGAACACAAACACCTTGGTACAGCCTCATGACTGTCTTCTTACCATGTGGCTATATCTCCATAGGCTCAGAGTGCCTGCTCTCTGTTACTATAGAGAACTTCATAAAAGCTACTGACATTGATCTTGAAGTCCTTGCTAGAGCAATAAGACAATTGAAGAAGATCAAGGGGATACAAATTGGAAAGGAAGAACTCAAAGTATCACTATTTGCAGATGATATGATAGTATACCTGAGTGACCCCAAAAATTCTACCAGTGAACTCCTACAGCTGATTAACATCTTCAGCAAAGTGACTGGATAAAAAATTAAATCAAAAATATCAGTAGCCATCCACTATACAAAAGACAAAAGGGCTGAGAAAGAAATTAGGGAAACAATACCCTTCACAATAGTCACAAAGGACATAAAGTACCTTGGAGTGAACCTAACCAAGGAAGTCAAAGACTTGTATGAAAAAAATTTCCAGTCTCTGAAGAAAGAATTAGAAGAAGATATCAGAAGATGGAAAGATCTCCCATGCTCATGGCTTGGCAGGACTGACATAGTAAGAACGGCCATCTTACCAAAAGCAATCTACAGATTCAATGCAATGCCCATCAAATTACCAACATAATTCTTTACAGAGCTTGAAAGAAAAATTTTCACCTTCATATGGAACAACAGGAAACCCAGAAATGCTAAAAGAGTTCTCCACAGTAAAAGATCTTCAGGAAGTACCTCCATCCCTGATCTCAAGCTGTACTATAGAGCTACAATACTAAAAACTGGATGATACAGGCATAGAAACAGACTGGTGGATCAATGGAATTGAATAGAAGACCCTGACATAAATCCAAACACTATGGACACCTGATTTTTCACAAAGATGCCAAAACCATTCAAAGGAAAACAGACACCATCTTCAACAAATGGTGCTGGTCTAACTGAATGTCTACATGTAGAAAAATGTAAATAGATCTAAACTTATCACCCTTCACAAAACTAAAGTCCAAGTGGATCAAAGACTTCAACATAAAACCAGACACTTTGAACCGCTTAGAAAAAAAAGTGGAGAAGAGCCTTGAACTCATTGGCACAGGAGACAACTTCCTGAACAGAACACCAACAGCACAGGCTCTAAGAGCAACAATCAATAAATGGGACCTCATGAAATTGAAAAGCTTCTGTAAAGCAAAGGACACCATCATCAAAACAAAACAACTGTCTACAGATTGGGAAAGAATCTTCACCAACCCTATATCTGACAGGGGACTAATATCCAGTATATATAAAGAACTAAAGAAGTTAAACAGCAAAAATTCAAGTAATCCAATTAAAAAAAGAGCACAGAGCTAAACAGAGAATTCTCAATAGAGGAATATCAAATTGCAGTGAAACACTTAAAGAAATGCTCAGCCTCGAAATTTACAGCCATCCCCCTGTCTCAGCCCTCCCTCTAAGCCCCCACACACACACACCGTGGCAGCCTCTGCCAGCTCTCTTCTGTATCCTGTCACTTAGGCCAATTCCCTGTGCCATTCGGGTTCTGATTACCTAATTTGGAAGGATGGCCAGCCCTACCCTATAGGTTTTTGCAAGAAAAAAAAAAAATAGTCGTGACAAGAAAAAAAAAAAAAAAAAAAAAAAAGAAATGCTCAGCCTCATTAGCCATCAGGGAAATGCAAATCAAAACAACCCTAAGATATCATCTTATACCCACCAGAATGGCTAAGATAAAAAACTCAAGAGACAACACATGCTGGAGAGGTTGTGGAGAAAGGCGAACCCTCCCTCCACTGCTGGTGGGGATGTAAACTTGTACAACTCTGGAAATCCTTCTGGAGCTTTCTCAGACAACTAGGAATAGTGCTTCCTCAAGATCCAGATATACCACTCCTAGGCATATACCCAAAAGAGTCTCAAGTACACAATAAGGACATTTGCTCAACCATGTTTGTAGCAGCCTTATTTGTAATAGCCAGAAGCTGGAAACAGCACAGATGTCACTCAGTGGAGGAATGGATGCACAAATTGTAGTATATCTACACAATGGAATATTATTCAGCAATAAAAAACAAGGAAATCATGAAATTTGCAGGTAAATGGTAGGATCTGGAAAAGATCATCTTGAGTGAGCTATCCCAGAAGCAGAAATACGCACAGGATATATACTCATTCATATAGACATATAATATAGGATAAACCTACTGAAATCTGTACACCTAAAGAAACTAATCTAGAGGGAAGAATCTTGCTAAAATGCTCAATTCCTATCCAGAAAGGAAAAGAGGATGGACATCAGAAGAAGGAGAAAAGAGGGAACAAGTCAGGAGCCTGACACAGAGGACCTCTGAAAGGCTCTGCCTTGCAGAATATCAATGCAGATGCTGAGACTTATGGCCAACCTTTGGGCAGAGTGCAGGGAATCTTATGCTTGGGAAACAGTAAGAACTGGAGAGGACAGGAACTCCACAAGGAGAACAACAGAACCAAAAAATCTGAGCAGAGGGGTCTTTCCTGAAACTGATACTCCAACCAAGGACTATGCATGGAGATAACCTAGAACCCCTGCACAGATGTAGCCCATGACAGTCCAGTATTCAAGTGGGTTCCATTGTAATAGGAACAGGGACTGTCTCTGACATGAACTGATTGGCCTGCTCTTTAATTACCTCCCCCTGAGGGAGAAGCAAGCCTTCCCAGGTCACAGAAGAAGACAATGCAGCCACTCCTGATGAGACCTAATTGACTAGGATCAGAAGGAAGGAAAAGAAGACCTCTGCTATTCAGTGGGCTTGGGGAGAGGCATGCATGCAGAGGGTAGAGGAAGGGAGGGATTGGGATGGGAGGAGGGTGGGTAACATAGGAGGGATACAAAGTGAATAAAGTGTAATTAATAAAGAATTTAAAAAAATACATGGTCCTTGATGGAGTGTAAGTCTCAGAAAAGACCCCTGTGCCCAGATATATTTGGTCCTTGTTGAGGTCCTACCCTTTCCATGTCATACAAACTCCCCCTTCTTTCATATGATTCCCTGCACTCTGCCGAAGGTTTGGTTATGAGTCTTAGTATCTGCTTTGATACACTGCTAGGTAGAGTCTTTCAGGACTCTCTGCCATAGGCTCCTGTCCTGTTATTTGTTTTCTCCTACATCCAATGTACCTCCCATTTGTCTTTCTAAGTGAGGATTGTTCATCTTACCCTGGGTCTTTTTTCTTGTTTATCTTCTTTAGGTGTATAGATTTCATTATGTTTATCATAACTTATAGGACTATGTGAGTGAGTATATACCATGTGTGTCTTTCTCCTTCTGGGATATTTCACTCAGAATGATCTTTTCTAGATCCCACCATTTGCCTGCAAATTTCATGATTTCCTCGTTTTTGATTGCTGAGTAGTATTCCATTGTGTAAAAATACCACAATTTCTGTATCCATTCCTCTGTTGATGGACATCTTGGTTGTTTGCAGGTTTTGGCTATTACAAATAAAGCTGCTACAAACATGGTTGAGCAAATGTCCTCGTTGTGTACTTGAGCAAATTTTGGGTATATGCCTAGTAGTGGTATGCATATAACCTAGAACCTCTGCTCGGATGAAGCCATGGTAGCTCAGTAACCAATTGGTTTCCCATAGTAAGGGGAACAGGGACTATTTCTGACAGGAACTCAATGGCAGGCTGTTTGACCTCCCCACCCCCCAAGGGAGGAGCAGTCCTGTTAGGCCACAGAGGAGAACTTTGCAGCCAGTCCTGAAGATACCTGATAAAACAGGGTCAGATGAAAGGGGAGAAGGTCTTCCCCAATCAGTGGACTTGGAAAGGAGCAGAGAGGAGATGAGGGAGGGAGGGAGGGAGGGGTTTGGGAGGGAATGAGGGAACAGGATACAGCCAGGATACAGAGTTAATAAAATATATCTAATACTAAAAAAATAAAAATAAAAAGCAAAAATAAATAAAAAATTAAAAGAAATAAAATTCATATTTAAAAAAAAAAAGTCCTCAGGTTAGTCCCAACACGTTGGTACTAGGTAATTTCAGTAGCTCACCCTCACCAGTAGAGAGGTTATCTGGAATAACATAAAAACAGGAACATTAGATTTCAGTAACATCACAAATCAAAAGAAACCAACAGATATCTACACAGCATTTACTTTTAAACTAAAGAAATAGCAGTCTTATCAGCAGCTCATGGGATTTTTCTCCAAAACTGATAATTTGTTAGAAAACAAATCAAATTTCAGCCAATATAATAAAACTAAACACCATCCTGAATTCTGTGTGATCACAATGGTATAAAGTTAGGTATCAAGAGCAAAAGAAGGGGCTGCAGTGACAGCTCAATAGTTTTAATAGCACTGGATACTCTTCCAAAGGACAAGGATTCATTTCCCTAGTGCCCACATGACAGCTCACAACTGTCTGTAACTCCATTTCCACGGGATCTGACACTCTCACAGACATACATGCACTCAAAACACCAATACATATAAAAAATAAATTAATAAAAAAATCAAAAGAACTTACAGAAAGTACACAAACTCATGAGGATTACAGAAAATGTTCTGAAATATAGGCCACTCAAGGAAGAAATAAAAGAAGGGATTTTTAAAGAATCTCTGGAAGTGAAAGAAAGCAGGCACAGTGAAGCCAGTTTTGAGAGGGGTGTTTATAGAGCTAAGCACCTAAATTAAAAATCTGAAATTACTTCTTTTATATTTCCATTATAATTATATACTTTCTCCCTTCCTCTTTCTCACCCCAAGTCCTCCCATGTATGTCATCTTGTTTTTTAAGAAGCCCATGTCCTCTCTTTTCATTAGTTGTTGTTACACAAATGTATGTATTATAGATATCAGGATAGATAGATAGATAGATAGATAGAAGGATATATTAATAAATATTTCTAAACACATAAATGCAACCTTTTCAGTTTGTATAATGTTGCATAAAGTATATATATTTTAAAAGATAGCTCAAAAAGGTTCAAAGATACCAAAGTTTTTAAACATATATAAAATAAAAAACACATTATAACTTGTTGTAACTAAATGCCTTCACAGAAAAAGAACCAAATAAACCCAAAAATAGTAGATGGGATAAAGCAATAGACACCTGGCCTGAATTAATAAAATATAAAAAATATATAAAGACTTGTGCAAACTAAGAGCTGGTCTTTAAAAAGGTAAGAAGTGTTGAAAAACCATTGGTCAGCACAGGAAAAAGGAAAGAAAGAAAAATTATATTAATAAAACAGAGATGCTAGAACCAGGACCATTGCATTCAGGTAATCATAAGAACATGCCTTAAAACCTATGTTACTCCAATCTAGAATTTAAAACATTAGTGGGAAATTTTCTACTTGCATAAAAGATTTGAAAAGATAACCAACATAAGATAAAATTTAAATACTATAACTATATGCTATAAACTGGACTGTAACTAGCAGGGAAATCAAAGGAAAACAATTAAAAGTCTCTCAGTTTAAAAAAGGTAGCAAGTGGGAGGCACGGTGGTTTGAGCAGCAGGTGAGAGCTTGCTTTTTGAACTGCAAGCACAAAACAGAGAGTGCAAAGTAGAAGCAGATGGATATTCAGGTTCTCAAAGCCCACTGCCAGTGACAACACTCTCCATCAACACCACAGAGCCTAAACCACAACCACTGTCACAAACAGAGGACTAAGTCCTGAAATGCCCAAGACTAGAAGGGGTGTTCATTATCCAAACCACCACATTTCACTCCCTGACCCCAAATAGGCTCATGGTTATATCATAATGCAGAATTCACTTTTTTAAACTTCAAAACTCCCTGTAGCCTTTTATAGAATCACTACCATTGAAAATGGCGAAATTCAAAGTCTCTTCTGAGACTTAAAGTGTCTTAAATAGGATTTCCGTTTCTGTCATAAAATAGCACAATTAAAATCAACTTGGGAAAGAAAGGGTTTATTTCATCTTACATGTTATAAACATAGTCTACCATGAAGATAAGTGAGGGTAAGAACTTAAAGCAGGAACCTGGAGGCAGAAACTGAAACTGAAGCCATGGAAGAAAACTGCACACTGGCTGGAATCTCATGACTAGCTCAGGCTGCTTTCTCATGGACTCCAGGACCACCTGCCCTGGGGTGGCTCCACCCACAGTGGTCTGGGTTCTCCCATATCAACCATAAATCAAGAAAATGCCCAAAGACGTGGCCACTGGCCAATCTGTTAGGGCAATTTTCAGTTGAGGTTCACTCAGCCAAAATGACTCTAGGTTTTGTCAAACTGGCATAAAACTAGCTACCATTCTTAGTGATCGCTTAATTTTTAATTAATCCTCTCTAAAATTAAAAAATAAACTCCATATTTTCAACCAGTAATGGCAGATAAAATACATTGTCATCCCCAAAAGAACCAGTAGGGGAATACTGAGAAAATACTAGACTAAAGCAAGGCAAATCTGGTGAAGAAAAACTGAAAGTTCAGTAGTTCCAGGTCTTTTATCACCTGGCTTATCTGCCTCTGCTATCTCAGCTTTGCTTCTTGTAACATGCATCTCTGTTGGTTGGTTCATTCACTGTGTGCAGTTCTCCTTGGAAGATATCCCATGGCTCTGGCATTTCCAACATTTTGGTATCTGCAGTGTAACCCAGGCCTCACTTTGAAAGTTTCATCTTTAGACCTCTCAGGCCCTCTTACTGTATGAGAGCCTTCACACAGGGAGTTCCTTGTCATATGCTGCCTGGTCTCATGATCTCAAGCCAGGAAGGAAGACTCCAGGACTTTTAATTGTGCATCTTTAAATAAAGACAGCATTGTATGAATGACACTGCCAAGTTTGGCCGGCAGCTTGGGATAGATCCTGAACTCCTTGAAGCGCTTATCAGCAGCTTTTGTTTGCAGTTGCTTTGTAGTGTAAGACCTGGGGTCTCACAGCTCAGGAGTTTAAGATTGTGCCCTTCCCAGAAACTCCCCCAGACCAAGTCTCGTTGCAAAAGCAAGAGGTTTATTAACCATTGCGCAATGGGGTCACCCCTGCCAGTCAGCAAAGAGTGGCACCGGGAGACAAAGGCCTTTAGGTTTTTAAACGAAAAATTGAGGGAAATTTGAAGTTGCAGTTTTGGCAATTTAGGATTGGATGAGGAAGCTATAAAGTAAGATAATTGGTTAGTCTTAGGTGCTCAAGCTTGGCCAGTCCTGCCAAGTGTGGATGCAGTTGCAATTGAAGGTGGGGGTGGTTAGCTCATCCTTGAAGATTAGGTGCTGCGGACTTTTGGCTAGAGGTCAAAAGCTACTCAGAAGAAGTCTGGGTTATTGGTAAGAAACACTATCTCAAAGACAAGGGTCTGGTCCTTCTTTTTGCTGAGTGAAGGTCATTGCTTGCTTGCCTTTTTTTTTTTTTTTTTCTGTCCTCACAGATAGGGTCATACTTTTCCATTCTCTGGAAAGGTACTAAGAGGCTTTAGCTTAATCTGAACCTAAAAGTCATAACTATAGGCTTTAGAAGACATACAGGTTACAAAGTTAGTCTAACCCTTTCAGAAGGAGCATAACTGGGTGGGAAATGTTTGGGAAAGAAACCACATCATTTCCCATTCATATGCTGAATTTTAATTTATGTGAGAACATAACTTTCTTTCCCATGTTGCTTAGCTTTACCTAATGGAGTCATTTCCTCTCCTCCAATGTTGATCATGGGGACTCTCCTTACTATGCTAAAGGCCTTATATCTTTTAGCACAAATCTTAGCTGTAAAATTAAGCTTGCCAGTGTCTTTTTCCTTGGCAAATTGTAAAGTTTGTCTTAATTCCCTGTTGGTATAATGTTCTTTTAAAATGTATACACCTTACCCTTGTTAATTCAAATGCTGATTTCCCCAGCCCCAACTCCCTGATTTCAATCCGGATATTGCATTGTGCTACTCATTATAAGCATCCTGTCTCAACTCTTGTGTAAACAGGACAAAATAAAGCAACTAGATACAATGTTGTGCAATGGGAGGAGCCAGAGGACAGGAAAGAGGGGAGGAGCCAGAAGCAGGAGATGAGTGGGAGGAGAAGGGGCAAAAGGAGAGCTAGGAGAGCCAAGCTGGAGAAGAGATCTTGGAGGGCATGGAGCATGAACCAGACCTAAGATTTCACAAAAAGCAAGTATAATGGGAAAAATCCAAATGTAAGGAAACTGAGGGCTTGGAGGTTTAGTAGGGAGTAAATATTGCCCAGCATTGTGTTCTAGGTTAACTAGAAACCCAGTCTCTGTGTGCTGATTTGGTTATACAGCTGCTGAGGATTAACAGCAGCATTACCAGAAGATAAATCAATAATAAATATTAATTGTCACCTATAACAATACCAGAAGATAAATTACCAGAAGATAAATCAATAATAAATATTAATTGTCACCTATAACAATACCCCAAATGTTTTCTTTTTTCTTTCATTGTAGACCTGAATAAGAGTTATTGTTCATATCTGGAAAGGATCATCCTGAGTGAGTTGTCCCAGAAGCAAAAAGACACACATGGTATATACTCACTCATATAGACATACAACATAGGACAAACCCACTAAAACCTGTGCATCTAAAGAAACTAAGCAAGAGAGAGGACCCTAACTAAAATGCCCAATCCCCATCTGGAAAGGCAAAGAGGATGGACATCAGAAGAAGAAAAAAACAGGAAACAACCTAGGAACCTACCACAGAGGGCCTCTGAAAGCCTCTGCCCTTCAGACTATCAAAGCAGATGCTGAGCCTGATGGGCAACTGTTGGGCAGAGTGAATGGAATTTTAGGTAAGAACTGGGAAATAGTAAGAGCTGGAGAGGACAGGGTCTCCACAAGGAGAGCAACAGAACAAGAAAATTTGAACAGAGGGAACTTCCCAGAGACTTATACTCCAACCAAGGACTATTCATGGAGATAACCCAGAACCCCTGCACAGATGTAGCCCAGGGCAGTTCAGAGTCCAATTGGGTTACATAGTAATGTGAAGAGGGACTGCCTCTGACATAATCTGATTGGCCTGCTCTTTGATCACCTCCCCCTAGGGGGGAGCAGCCTTACCAGGCCATAGTAGAGGACAATGCAGCCACTTTTGATGTGAACTGATAGACTAAGATCAGAAAGGAGAGGAGAACCTCGCCTATCAGTGGACTTGGGGAGTGGCATGCAAGCAGAGGGAGGAGGGAGGGTGGGATTGGGAGGGGAGGAGGGAGGGGCGTATGGGGGGATGCAAAATGAATAAAGTGTAATTGATGAAAAATTTTTTAAAAAAGGGAAAAAAATAATTTAAGAACCTTAAATGACTTTCAAAAAGTGGAGGAAAACATGGAGTTAGTCAATTGGCATGGATCACGTCTCACCCCTGGGGGCAATGATCTCCTGAACCTACTCAGACCTCAGACACCACCACTGCTAGTTCTAGAACTGATGCAGGATGTTCCAAAGAGGGGGTTAAGGCTTCTCATAATATTTCCTATAAGCCCACACCTGTTTGTTTATATCCCCCATTTTTATTCATTATCAGCCAGATAGAGCCAAGTAATTGTGGTAATGATACTTGCTTTTTTGCCCAATGCTGGAATGCTAGTAAATTTAGGTATGCCCTGGTTACTGGCATGCCTCGCTGGGTGCCTGTGCCCGTTGATGCCCCTCACTCTATGACTCTCTTCAGACAGAAAAGGGATCTTGGAACTACAGCCACCATTGTTACTACCATCTCATTGGCAGCTTTTGGAGCTACCACCATGGCATTACCCATGAGTCATACTGTGCAGACTGCTCAGACCCTGAATAATCATTTAGCCAACGTAGCTCATGCCTTAGTTGTACAAAAAGGAATTAATGCTCAACTAAAAGGAGGCTTGATGGTGTTCAATCAGAGGATTGACCTCGTGCAGGAGCAAATTGATACCCTATGGCAAAACACTCAACTTGGCTGTCAATGAAAATATGCTGGACTTTAAGTCACTAGCATATAACATGAGAATTTTTCCTGTGCTGCAAATCTGTCTAAACAATTGTCGAGCTATATTTTAGGTAATTGGAATGGAGAATTCAATACTACGATGGACCAGCTGAGAGTGGCCATTGTCACAGTAAATTCTACCAGAGTGGACACAGGACTAGCCACAGGATTATCATCATGGATTGCTGCAGCCATGAATCATCTGAAGGAATGGGAGGGCATGGGAGCGTTAGCAGGCCTTCTGGTGTTGGTCTCCTTGGTTTGCCTGTGGTATATATGCAAGATTAGAGTTTCACAACAGCATAATGCAGCCATGACCATTCAGGCCTTTACAGCCATTGAAGCAGGACAGTCTCCCCAAGCATGGTTGGCTACCATAAAAAGCTAAAATGTTATGCTCAGGATGCGAGGCTAAGCACTGCACTCAGGGTCAGCCGCCTTGGACCCAGAGAAGAGCATGTCTGATTGCATGCGGGTTGATGCCCCAGGTCCTGCCTCTGAGAAAAAGGTATCGGACGGGTCTGATGCTCTTTGGGTGGATGACACCTAAATGAACATCAGTACAAAGTCCCAATTTATTTCTAATATCAGAGATCAGACCTCTACTCTTGCCTGATGCGTCTAAAACAAAAAGGGGAACTGTAGAGAGCTGCAGAATGCTATGCCTTAAAGATGGAGCTGGTTTCTGCCTTCCACCTTCCCAATGGTGAGTGCTCTCTGTCACGAACAATTCCACATTTGGCTAAGGCTGAGGATCTGGCTTGGTTCCATGTATGTGGACCTATCTGCATTGCCCATGTGGCACGCTGGGGTTGGCTACCCAGAGGCTATTTAAGCTGTGGGCTGGCTTTCCCCAGGGTCAGATGATTGTTCAAGGTTCCTGAATAAATTGCATTGAAAAAAAAAAAAAAAAAAAAAAAAAAAGAGTTATTGTTCATAAACACACAACAGAATCAATAGTAAGCTCCCTTGAAATATCTGAAAAGGAAATTAGCACATTATTTTTTAATTTAAAAACTTAAAAAGGAAGCTCTTAGGACAAGGATGGAAAGCAGCAGCCACATTCTTTGCCAAAATTTCACAGTAATTGTTTCTAACCCAATAATAAAGTTGTAACCCCTTGAAACATCTTGAGCCTCCAAAGCTCTTAGTAGCACTGTATTCCAAGCTCTTTCCAGGAGGAGCCACCAATCTCCACTCAGAATATTCACAAGCTTTTCTAGTACAAAGTTCCAAAGACATACACATTCTTGAAAAAAATAAAAGAGAAGAAAGAGAGACAGACAGACAGAAAAAGAGAAGGGGAGAGAGAGGGAAACAAACAAACGAGGAAAACAGTGTTGCAAGAAAACTTACACACTGGGCAAACACATGGATCCTTCAGATTCTTTCCATTGAGATGAAATATAATACAACTATATATGCAGTTATTAAAACTATAAAATACATGATAAACTATAGGGAAAACCTAAGCAAAATGAGTATTGAAATGCATAATTTGATGTGACAGAATGCCTTCATTTTTTTGAATTTTTTGTTTTTATTTTTTTAACTTGCTCATTTTATGTTCTGATTGTAGCCCCCCTCCTCATTTCCTCTTGGTCGTACTCTCCCTTCTTCTTGCCCACTAATGCTTTCTTGTAATTCAAAGAAAGGGGGAGTTCTCCTCCTCTGCCCTCTCATCCTAACTTATGAAATCTCCTGAGGACAGCATAGATCCTCTTCTTCTGTGCCCTGGCAAGGCCACATTTCCAGAGGGAAGTGATCCCCCTCAGGGGGAGGTAATCAGTTCATGTCAGAGACAGTCCCTGTTCCTATTACAATGGAACCCACTTGAATACTGGACTGCCATGGGCTACATCTGTGCAGGGGTCTTAGGTTATCTCCATGCATAGTCCTTGGTTGGAATAGCAGTCTCAGGAAAGACCCCTCTGCTCAGATTTTTTGGTTCTGATGCTCTCCTTGTGGAGTTCCTGTCCTCTCCAGATCTTACTGTTTCCCACTTCTTTCATAAGATTCCCTGCACTCTGCCCAAAGGTTGGCCATAAGTCTCAGCATCTGCATTGATATTCTGCAAGGCAGAGCCTTTCAGAGGTCCTCTGTGTCAGGCTCCTGACTTGTTCCCTCTTTTCTCCTTCTTCTGATGTCCATCCTCTTTTCCTTTCTGGATAGGAATTGAGCATTTTAGCAAGATTCTTCCCTCTAGATTAGTTTCTTTAGGTGTACAGATTTCAGTAGGTTTATCCTATATTATATGTCTATATGAATGAGTATATATCCTGTGCGTATTTCTGCTTCTGGGATAGCTCACTCAAGATGATCTTTTCCAGATCCCACCATTTATCTGCAAATTTCATGATTTCCTTGTTTTTTATTGCTGAATAATATTCCATTGTGTAGATATACTACAATTTGTGCATCCATTCCTCCACTGAGTGACATCTGTGCTGTTTCCAGCTTCTGGCTATTACAAATAAGGCTGCTACAAACATGGTTGAGCAAATGTCCTTATTGTGTACTTGAGACTCTTTTGGGTATACACCTAGCAGTGGTATAGCTGGATCTTGAGGAAGCACTATTTCTAGTTGTCTGAGAAAGCACCAGCTTGCTTTCCTGAGTGCTTGTACAAGTTTACATTCCCATCAGCAGTGGAGGAGGGTTCCTCTTTCTCCACAACCTCTCCAGCATGTGTTGTCTCTTGAGTTTTTGATCTTAGCCATTCTGATGGGTGTAAGGTGAAATCTTAGTGTTGTTTTGATTTGCATTTCCCTGATGGCTAATGAGGTTGAGCATTTCTTTAAGTGTTTCTCTGCCATTCGATATTCCAGTATTGAGAATTCTCTGTTTAGCTCTGTACTCCATTTTTAAATTGGGTTACTTGAATTTTTACTGTTTAACTTCTTTAGTTCTTTATATATACAGGATATTAGTCCTCTGTCAGATATAGGGTTGGTGAAGATCCTTTCCCAATCTGTAGGCTGTTGTTTTGTTCTGACGACAGTGTCCTTTGCTTTACAGAAGCTTTTCAGTTTCATGAGGTCCTGTGTATTGATTGTTGATCTTAAAGCCTGTGCCATTATTCTGTTCAAGAAGTTTTCTCCTGTGCCAATGAGTTCAAGGATCTTCCTCACTTTTTCTTCTAAGCAGTTTAGTGTATCTGGTTTTATATTCAGGTCTTTGATACACTGGGACTGTGCAGTATAGAATGATTTGCATCTTTCTACATGTAGACATCCAATTAGACCAGCACCATTAGTTGACGATGCTGTCTTTTTTCCATTGAATGGTTTTGGCATCTTTGTCAAAGATCAGGTGTCCATAAGTTTGTGGGTTTATTTCTGGGTCATCTGTTCTATACCATTGATCCACCAGTCTGTTTCTATGCCAGTACCATACAGTTTTTAGTATTGTTGCTTGAGATCAGGGATGGAGATACCTCCTGAAGATCTTTTACTGTAGAGAACTCTTTTAGCATTTCTGGGTTTCCTGTTGTTCCATATGAAGGTGAGAATTTTTCTTTCAAGGTCTGTAAAGAATTGTGTTGGTAATTTGGCGGGAATTGCATTGAATCTGTACATTGCTTTTGGTAAGATGGCCATTTTTACTATGTTAATCCTGCCAAGCCATGAGCATGGGAAGTCTTTTCATTTTCTGATATCTTCTCCTAATTCTTTCTTCAGAGACTGGAAATTTTTTCATACAAGTCTTTGATTTGCTTGGTTAGGTTCACACCAAGGTACTTTATGACTTTTGTGGCTATTTTGAAGGGTGTTGTTTCCCTGACTTCTTTCTCAGAAACTTTTGTCTTTTGTATAGAGGATGGCTACTGATTTTTTTTTTTTTTTGAGTTAATTTTGTATCCAGCCACTTTGCTGAGGGGGTTTATCAGCTGTAGGAGTTCCCTGGCATAATTTTTGGGGTTATTCAGGTATACTATCATATCATCTGTAAATAGTGATATTTTGACTTCTTCTTTTCCAATTTATATCCCCTTTAATTGTGTTATTGCTCTAGAAAGGACTTTAAGAACTATGTTGAAGAGATATGGAGAGAGGGGGCAGCCTTGCCTTGTCCCTTATTTCAGTAGGACTGATTTAAGTTTCTCTCCCTTGAGTTTGATATTGGCTATAGGCTTGCTGTATATTGTCTTTACTATGTTTAGGTATGTGCATTGTATCCCTGATCTCTCCAAGACTTTAAACATGAATGGATGTTGGATTTTTTCAAATGCTTTTTTGGCATCTAACGAGATTATCATGTTGTTTTTCTCCTTCAGTTTGTTTATGTGGTGGATCACATTGATGGATTTCTGTATATTGAACCACACTTGCATGCCTGGGATGAAGCCTACTTGGTCATAGTGGATGATATCTTTGATGTGTTTTTTTATTCGGTTTGCAATTATTTTTTTTGAGTATTTTTGCATCAATGTTCTAAGGGAGGTTAGCCTGAAATTCTCTTTTTTTGTTGGGTCTTTGTGAGGTTTAGGTACCAAGGTGACTGTGGCTTCATAGAATGAGTTTGGTAGTGTTCCTTCTGTTTATATTTTGTGGAATTGTTGAGTATTGGTGTTAGCACTTCTTTGTAAGTCTGGTAGAATTCTGTGCTGAAACCATCTGGCCCTGGGCTTTTTTTGCACGGGAGATTATTGATAACAGCTTCTATTTCCTTAGGGGATATAGGAATATTTAATTGATTTACCTAGTCTTGATTTAGCTTTGGCAAGTGGAATTGGTCAAGAAAATTGTCCCTTTCATTTAGATTTTCAAATTTTGTGGCGTATAGGCTTTTGAAGTAAGTCCTAATGATTGTTTGGATTTCTTCACTGTCTGTGGTTATGTCCCCAATTTCGTTTCTGATTTTGTTGATTTGGATAGTCTCTCTCTCTCTCTTTTAGGTAGTTTGGCTAAGGGTTTGTCTATCTTTTAGATTTTCTCAAAGAACCAGCTCTTGGTTTCATTGATTCTTTGAACTGTTTCATTTGTTTCTAATTTATTGATTTCAGCCCTGAGTTTTATTATATACAACCGTCTACTCCTCTTTGGTGTGTCTGATTCCCTTTTTTTCTAGGGCTTTTATGGGAGCCAATAAGTTGCTTGAATGAGATGTTTCTAATTTCTTCTTGAAAGTACTTAGAGCTATGAACTTTCCTCTTAGCACTGTATTCATTGTGTCTCATAAGTTTGGATAAGTTGTGCCTTCATTTTCATTAATTCTAGGAAGTGTTTAATTTCTTTTTTTTTTTGAAATTTTTCATCAATTACACTTTATTCATTTTGCATCCCCCCATAAGTCCCTCCCTCCTCCCCTCCCAATCCCACCCTCCCTCCTCCCTCTGCTTGCATGCCACTCCCCAAGTCCACTAATAGGGGAGGTTCTCCTCTCCTTTCTGATCTTAGTCTGTCAGTTCACATCAAAAGTGGCTGTATTGTCCTCTACTATGGCCTGGTAAGGCTGCTCCCCCCCAGAGGGAGGTGATCAAAGAGCAGGCCAATCAGATTATGTCAGAGGCAGTCCCTCTTCACATTACTATGTAACCCAATTGGACTCTGAAGTGCCCTGGGCTACATCTGTGCAGGGGTTCTGGGTTATCTCCATGAATAGTCCTTGGTTGGAGTATGAGTCTCTGGGAAGTTCCCTCTGTTCAAATTTTCTTGTTCTGTTGCTCTCCTTGTGGAGACCCTGTCCTCTCCAGCTCTTACTATTTCCCAGTTCTTACCTAAAATTCCATTCACTCTGCCCAACAGTTGCCCATCAGGCTCAGCATCTGCTTTGATAGTCTGAAGGGCAGAGGCTTTCAGAGGCCCTCTGTGGTAGGTTCCTAGGTTGTTTCCTGTTTTCTTCTTCTTCTGATGTCCATCCTCTTTGCCTTTCCGGATGGGGATTGGACATTTTAGTTAGGGTCCTCTCTCTTGCTTAGTTTCTTTAGATGCACAGGTTTTAGTGGGTTTGTCCTATGTTGTATGTCTATATGAGTGAGTATATACCGTGTGTGTCTTTTTGCTTCTGGGACAACTCACTCAGGATGATCCTTTCCAGATCCCACCATTTACCTGCAAATTTCATGATTTCCTTATTTTTCATTGCTGAGTAATATTCCATTGTGTAGATGTACCACAATTTCTGCACCCATTCTTCAGTTGAGGGGCATCTGGGCTGTTTCCAGCTTCTGGCTATTACAAATAAAACTGCTATAATCATGGTTGAGCAAATGTCCTATTTGTGTACTTGAGCCTCTTTTGGATATAAGCCCAGTAGTGGTATGGCTGGATCTTGAGGAAGTGCTATTCCTAGTTGTCTGAGAAAGGGCCAGATTGATTTCCAGAGTGGTTGTACAAGTTTACATTCCCACCAGCAGTGGAGAAGGGTTCCCCTTTCTCCACAACCTCTCCAGCATGTCTAGTCACTTGAGTTTTTGATCTTGGCCATTCTCATGGGTGTAAGGTGAAATCTCAGGGTTGTTTTGATTTGCATTTCCCTAATGGCTAGTGAGGTTGAGCATTTCTTTAAGTGCTTCTCTGCCATTCGGTATTCCTCTACAGAGAATTCTCTGTTTAGCTCTGTTCCCCATTTTTTAAGTGGATTACTTGGTTTGCTGCTTTTCAGCTTCTTTAGTTCTTTATATATACTGGATATAAGTCCTCTGTCAGATAAAGGGTTGGTGAGAATTCTTTCCCAATCTGAAGGTGTTCGCTTTGTTTTGATGACGGTGTCCTTTGCTTTACAGAAGCTTTTCAGTTTCATGAAGTCCCATTTATTGACTGTTGCTCTTAGAGCCTGTGCTGTTGGTGTTCTGTTCAGGAAGTTTTCCCCTGTACCAATGAGTTCTAGGGTATTTCCCACTTTTTTTTCAAGCTGATTTAATGTGTCTGGTTTTATGTTGAGGTCTTTGATCCACTTGGACTTCAGTTTTGTGCAGGGTGACAAGTATGGATCTATTTTCATTTTTCTACATGTAGACATCCAGTTAGACCAGCACCATTTGTTGAAGATGCTATCTTTTTTCCATTATATGGTTTTGGCGTCTTTCTCAAAGATCAGGTGTCCATAAGTGTGTGGGTTTATTTCTGGGTCCTCTGTTCGGTTCCATTGATCCACCATTCTGTTTCTATGCCAGTACCATGCAGTTTTTAAAACTGTTGCTCTATAGTACAACTTAAGATCATGGATGGAGATACCTCCGGAAGATCTTTTACTGTAGAGGATTGTTTTAGCAATTCTGGGTTTCTTGTTATTCCATATGAAGTTGAGAATTTTTCTTTCCAGGTCTGTAAAGAATTGTGTTGGTAATTTGATGGGAATTGCATTGAATCTGTAGATTGCTTTTGGTAAGGTGGCCATTTTTACTATGTTAATCTTGCCAAGCCATGAGCATGGGAGATCTTTCCATCTTCTCATATCTTCTTCTAATTCTTTCTTCAGAGATTTGAAATTTTTTTCATACAAGTCTTTGACTTCCTTGGTTAGGGTTACTCTGAGGTACCTTATGTCATTTGTGGCTATTGTGAAGGGTGTTGTTTCCCTAATTTCTTTCTCAGTCCTTTTGTCTTTTGTATACAGGAGGGCTACTGATTTTTTTGAGTTAATTTTGTATCCGGCCACTTTGCTGAAGGTGTTTATCAGCTGTAGGAGTTCCCTGGTAGAGTTTTTGGGGTCACTCACCATGTGTGTGTAGACTTCTTGCTATTTCTGTTGTTGATGTCCAGCTTTAGTCCATGGGGATCACATAGGATGCAAGGGATTATTTCAATCTTCTTGTATCCATTGAGGCTTGCTTTATGACTAACTATATGTTCTATTTTGGAGAAGATTCCATGTGGTGCTGAGAAGAAGGTAAATTCTTTTGTGTTTGGTTGAAAGGTTCTGTAGATATCTGTTAGGTCTATTTGATTCATGACCTCTGTTAGAGTTATTATTTCTTTGTTTAATTTCAGTTTTGCTGACCTGTACTTTGTTGAGAGTTGGGTGTTGAGGTCTCCCACTATTAATGTGTGGTGATCTATGCATGGTTTAAGTTTTATTAATGTTTCTTTTACAAATCTGAGTGCCCTTGTATTTGGGGCATAGATGTTCAGGATTGTGATGTCTTCCTGTTGGAATTTTCCCTTGATGAGTATGGTGTGCTTCTGCATCTCTTTTGATTAATTTTGGCTTAAAGTCTGGTTTATTAGATATTAAAATGGCTACTCCTGCTTGCTTCTTGAATCTGTTTGCTTGGAAAACCGTCTTCCAGCCCTTTCTCTCAGGTAATATCTATCTTTGTGACTTAGGTGTGTTTTTTGTATGCAACAGATTGTTGGGTCTTGTTTACTTATCCATTCTGTTAGTCTGTATCTTTTTATTGGAGAATTGAGTCCAATGATGTTCAGAGAGATTAATAACCAGTGGCTGTTAGATCCTTTAATTTTGATGTTGGTTATGGTAGTGTGTTGGTGTGTTTGGGTCCCTTTTCTTTTGCTGTAGTGAGTTTATTTATTTCATGTGTTTTCTTGAATGTGGTTGGTTTTCTTGGTTGTATTTTCCTTCTAATATCTTCTGTAATGCTGGATTTGTGTATAGGTATTGTTGAAATTTGTTTTGTCATTGAATATCTTGTTTTCTCCACCTATGAGGTCTGAGAGTTTTGCTGGGTATAGGAGTTGGGCTAACATCTGTGTTCTCGTAGGGTCTGCATGATATCTGTCTAGACCCTTCTGGCTTTCATAGTCTCTGTTGAGAAGTCAGGTGTGATTCTAATGGGTTTGCCATTGTATGTTACTTGGCCTTTTCCCTTTCAACTTTTGGTATTTTTTCTTTGTTCTGTATACTTACTGTTTTGATTATTATGTGGCAGGAGGATTTTCTTTTCTGGTCTAATGTATTAGGTGTTTTTTAGGCCTCTTGTATTCCTATAGACCTCTCCTTTAAATTGGGGAAATTTTCTTCAATGATTTTGTTGAAAATATTTTCTGGGCCTTGGAGGGGAGAATCTTCTTTTTCCTCTATTCCTATTATTCTTAGTTTTTGTTTTGTTTTGTTTTTTTATGTTGTCTTGGATTTCTTGGATAGTTTGTGTCAGGAATTTTTTAGATTTATTATTTTCTTTGATGGATACATTGATTTCTTCCATTGTATCTTCCACACCTGAGATTCTTTTTTCCATCTCTTGTAGTCTTTTGGTTATGCTTACCTCTGTAGTTCCTGTTTTCTTTCCTAGGTTCTCCCTCTCCATGATTTCCTCCATTTCTGTTTTCTTTAATTTTTTCTAATTCTATCTTCAGATCTTGAACTGTTTTGTTGATTTCCTTCACCTGTCTGACTGTATATTCCTTCAATTTCTTCACCTGTTCGAACATTCCTTTGTTTCTTTTATTTCTTTCAGTGACTTAAACATTTCCTCTCTGAAAGCCACAAACTGATTGGCTGCATCTTCTTATATTTCTTTAATGATAGTCATAATCTGTTTTACTATATCTTCCTCTAATTCTTTACAAAAAATATTTGCTTCCTTCATTAACCTCTTCATAAGCATAGATGTAAGGTCATTTTCTTGATTTTCACTTATGTTAAGGCATCCAGGGCTACTTGCCCCTGGATAATTGGGTTCTGGGGATGTCATATTGTTTTGCCTTTTGTTGGTTGTGTTTTTTCGCTGGCTTCTATCCGTCTGGCTATCTCAGGTGTTGTCTGTTAATTTCTGGTGTGTGCTAGGGTCCTGGGGTGGGGAGAATCCCCTTGCTGAGGTTCTGAACAAGGTCTTCCCAGATTTTTGGGTATGGTCAATTGAATAGTGGTGTTTCTCAGGAATTGTCACAGTTCACCTCAGGTATGTGGACCTGTATGGTAACTGTGGTATTGCTGTTCAGGAAGGCTCTCCTTTCATCAGGAGGAGTCCTGGAGGTGTCTGCCCTGCTGCTAGGTTTCTTGCTCTGAATTTAGGGAGCTACAGCTTTTGCTCTTAAGGTGTAATTGTTGGGTGCAGCCCTTCTGAAGAACCAGGAAGTCCCACAGTTTTGTTAGTTTAGCTAGGAATTACTGGTCACACCTTGGAGCAGTTTCTGAGAGCTGCTGTAATGGCTAATGGAGGTCTTTTGTAGGTCTTAGTCTGCAGCTGTGTGCCCCAGTGCCCTGGTGGTATTCAATGGCAGGTAAGCACAGCACTCCTGTGTGCAGTAGCAGGGTAGAGCCTAGAGCCTGCATGAATCCAGAAAGTCTTCTGGAGCTGGGTGTCCTGAGCATTGGACCTGATGATCCCCCGCTATGGGGTTTCCTACTGACAGGGACACCCAGACTGTGTTTTGGAGACTGCAGTTCTGTCTGGGATGGCAAGTAGAGCCTGCAGGCACAGGCATGTGTGGCCTCACCTTGCTGGCAATTGGGCACCTGAGTGTCTGCTGGAAACTGGGTAATTTTTCCTGAGAAATTTTTGGGGGTGGGGGTGTCGGCTGAGTGCTCTGAGGTCAAACCTGCTGTTCCCCTCCCTGTGGGTTTTTCACCTGACAGAGAATCTCAGTCTCTGGTGCCCTGGACAGTTCTATCTGGGGCACTGAGTCAAGCCTGCAAGCAGGACTCTGCGCTGGCACCTGACTGCACCACCCTGGGCTGGCTGCTGGGTACCCATGGAACCCCAGGTCATTTCCAGGGATTGTTTGGGTGACCTAAGGTTGGTCCTGATCATTTCCTGCACTGTGGGGTTTTATCTCAACTGGAAATCCCAGTCTCTGGTTTTGTGGGGCCCACGGTTCAGTCTGGGACAGTGATCAGAGCATGCCAGCATGTGGCTCTGGGCTGGTAACCAAGTGTCTGGTGGAACTGGGACTCTTTCACGGTTTAGATGGGTGAGTTGAAGCTGACTGAATCCCACACAATGGGGTATCTTCTCACCTGGGAAACACAATCACTTGTGTTTTAGGACCGAGAGTTCTGTATGCTGGTCACTGTGCAGATCATGCTGTGCTGCTGGTCAGAAAGAGTGTCCTCCCAGAGCCACCTTGGATCCCTCCCCCCAACCTGTGTCAGGAATTTTTTTAAGATTTAACATTTTCTTTGACTGATGCATTGATGTCTTGCATTGTATTTCTACACCTGAGATTAGTCTTCCGTCTCTTGTAATCTGTTGCAGATGCTTACCAATGTAAAAACTCTTTTCTTCCCTAAGTTCTCCCTCTCCAAGATTTCTTCAATTTGTGCGGTTTTTTTAATGTTTCCATTTCCATCTTCAGATCTTGAATCATTTTGTTGATTTCCTTCACCTGTTTGTTTTTATTTTCCTGCCTTTCATTCAGTTTCTTCACCTGTTTGTTTGAATTTTCCTTGGTTTCATTCAGTGTTTTATTTCCTCTCTAAAGATCACAATCTGTTTGACTGTATCTTCCTGTATTTCTTCACAGATGGCCACAATTTTTTTACTCTATCTTCCTGTATATGTTTACAAATTTTATTCATTTCCTCCATTAACAATTTCATAAGCATAGATTTAAGGTCACTTTCTTGAGTTTCACTTGTTTTAGGCTATCCA
>JAEOAE010001576.1:57500-68219 GCA_036365155.1 Meriones psammophilus | reverse complement strand
AAATAACAGAAAGGCAAAGCACAACTTTGAAAACTAAGTAAATATGTGTGTCGCCTGCACAATTAGGGAAGACAGTAAAAGTGAAAAGTTATATCTCGTGACTGTACCTCAGAAACAAGTTTCCAACGAAAGAAAAGAAAAGCAAAGCACTACTTTTAAACGGAATCACATGTGTCTCGCTAGCTCAATTAGGAATACAGGAAAACTGAAAAGTGTTATCTCGCACCATAAGGCACAGAAACAAGTTTCCATCGAAAGAACAGAAACGCAAAGCACAACTTTGTAAACTAATTCACACACGTGTCGCCCCTTCAATTATTATCACAGGAAAACTGAAAAGTGATATAACGCTAACCCTAACCCTAAGCCCCTAACCCTAACCAAAACCCTAACCCTAACCCTAACCCTAAGCCCCTAACCCTAACCCTAACCCTAACCATAACCCTAACCATAACTTGTTCCTAACAGGAACAAGTTTCCAACGAAAGAACATAAACGCAAAGCACTACTTTGTAAACTAAATCAACTGTGTGCCACTCGCTCAATTAGGAATACAGGAAAACTTAAAAGTGATATAATGCACTGTACAGCACAGGAACAATTTCGAACACAAGAAGAGAAACACAAAGCACAACTTTGTAAACTAATTCACATACGTGTCGCCCGTTCAATTATTATAACAGGAAAACTGAAAAGTGATATATCCAACTGTACAGCATAGGAACAAGTTTCCATCAAAAGAACAGAAATGCAAAGCACAACTTTGTAAACCAATTCACATACGTATCGCAACCATTCAATTATTATAACAGGAAAACTGAAAAGTGATATATCACACTGTACAGCACAGAAACAAGTTTCTAACAGAAGAACAGAAACGCAAAGCACTACTTTGTAAACTAAATCACATGTGTGTCGCTCACTCAATTAGGAAAACAGGGAAAATGAAAAGCGATGAATTGAAATGTATGGCATAGAAACGATTTTTCATCGAAAGAACAGAAACGCAAAGCACAACTTTGTAAACTAATTCACATTCGTGTCGCTTTTTCAATTATTATAACAGGAAAACTGAATAGTGATATAAACCTAACCCTAACCCTAAGCCATTAACCCTAACCCTAACCCTAACCCTAACCCTAACCCTACCCTAACCCTAAACCTCCCCTAACCCTAACCCTAACCCTAACCCTAACCCTAACCCTAATCCTAACCCTAACTTTTTCCTGACAGGAACAAGTTTCCAACGAAAAGAACAGAAACGCAAAGCACTACTTTGTAAACTAAATCACATGTGTGCCACTACTCAATTAGGAATACAGAAAACTGAAAAGAGATATAACGATGTGAGTAACCAGCTAGTAAATTTACTAGCATTACAGCATTGGGCAAAAAAAGCAAGCCTCCCTGGGTACCTGTGCCCGTTGATGCCCTCACGCTATGACTATCCTCAGACAGAAAAGGGATTTTGGAATTACAGCTGCCATTGTTACTGCCATCTCATTGGCAGCTGTTGGAGCTACCACCATGGCATTAGCCATGAGTCATACTGGGCAGACTGCTCAGACCCTGAATAACCTTTTAGCCAATGTAGCTCATGCCTTAGATGTACAAAAAGGAATTAATGCTCAACTAAAAGGAGGTTTGATGGTATTCAATCAGAGTTTTGACCTCCTGCAGGAGCAAATTGATACCCTATGGCAAATTGCTCAACTTGGCTGTCAATAAAAGTATGCTGGACTTTGTGTCATTAACATACAACATGAGAATTTTCCCTGTGCTGCAAATCTGTCTAAACAATTGTCAAGCTATATTTTAGGTAATTGGACTGGAGAATTCAATACTACGATGGACCAGCTGAGAGTGGCCATTGTCATGGTAAATTCTACCAGAGTGGACGAGGACTAGCCACAGGATTATCATCATGGATTGCTGCAGCCATGAATCATCTGAAGGAATGGGCGGGCATGGGAGCGTTAGCAGGCCTTCTGGTGTTGGTCACCTTGGTTTGCCTGTGGTATATATGCAAGATTAGAGTCTCACAACAGCGTAATGCAGCCATGACCATTCAGGCCTTTACAGCCATTGAAGCAGGACAGTCTCCCCAAGCATGGTTGGCTACCATAAAAAGCTAAAATGTTATGCTCAGGATGCGAGGCTAAGCACTGCACTCAGGGTCAGCCGCCTTGGACCCAGAGAAGAGCATGTCTGATTGCATGCGGGTTGATGCCCCAGGTCCGCCTCTGAGAAAAAGTTATCGGACGGGTCTGATGCTCTTTGGGTGGATGACACCTAAATGAACATCAGTACAAAGTCCCAATTTATTTCTAATATCAGAGATCAGACCTCTACTCTTTCCTGATGCGTCCAAAACAAAAAGGGGGCACTGTAGAGAGCTGCGTAATGCCGCGCCTGAAAGATGGAGCTGGTTTCTGCCTTCCACCTTCCGGATGGTGAGTGCTCTCTGTCTCAAACAACTCCCCATTTGGCTAAGGCTGAGGATCTGCCTTGCTTCCATGTATGTGGACCTATCTGCATTGCCACGTGGCATGCTGTGGTTGGCTACCCAGAGGCTATTTAAAGTGGGCTGGCTTTCCCCAGGGTCAGATGATTGTTCAAGGTTCCTGAATAAACTGCATTGAAAAAAAAAGATAAAAGATAAAAAAAAAAAATTCAGAAACACATCAAAAACATCAACCAACATGATCAACTAGGCTTCATCTGAGAAATTTAGGGATAATTCAATGTATATAATTCAATAAATATAAACCATCATATAACAGACTAAAATGCAAAACCCACATTGTCATCTAAAATTTTCTATGTAGCATATTATGATCTTCTAATAAGTTCCAGAAGATTTTAAAAATATTTTACTTGGTAAGGTTAAAATATTGACATTATTCACTGTCAAATTTTAATAAATGTGAGTTAAGTGAATGAATAGAAACACAACCAATCAGAAGCATAGCTTTCCATTTTTAGATGTTGATATCAAACACATATATAATACTACTATGCTCTGACCCTCTTACAGTGAGCCATGGATACTCCAATACTATAATTTCATATTTGGAGTTGTTACACAGGATGGTAAAGTTATATCCAACTTAGTTTCAGAACTTAAAATTTGAGTACTTTAGATCACTGCCCAGTATACTCATAATTACATGGCATTGTGACAAGATATATATATATATATATATATATATATATATATATATATATAAATATATATTGCAAACATGTGTATCTATATTTCAGTAAATATATATGAAGTAAAATAATATTATTAGTGGAATATGAAAATATGTATTTCACCTACTCAGATTTTCATGATGATCTGCATGTATTAATAAATATTAACATGACAGAGTTAGGCTTTGAGAAAATTTGAGTGACAGCATGTAAAATAGGTATGATAATGAGATAAGAATGCTAGAGGCAGGCTTCGGGAAAATTGTTTTCAATCTGACTTGTAAATTTGATTCATTTAAGGGATAAATTAGAGAATGATAAGTTAAATGAGAACAAATCTCAAAAGTATTGAATGGTTGTAGCAAGTGACTGCATGAGGTAGATTAATTTTTAAAAATATGAAACATTAAAAAATATGAGTTATTTCCCTCAGAATGATCTTTTCTATATCCCACCATTTGCTTGCAAATTTCATGATTTCCTCCTTTCTGATTGCTGAGTAGTATTCCATTGTATAAAAATACCACAATTTCTGTACCCATTCCTCGATTGATGGACATCTGGGTTGTTTCCAGGTTCCGGCTATTACAAATAAAGCTGCTATAAACGTAGTTAAAAAAAAAAAAAAAAGAAAGAACAGAAACGTAAAGCACAACATTGTAAACTAATTCACATACGTGTGTCCTGTTCAATTATTATAACAGGAAAAATAAAAGTGATATATCACACTGTACAGCACAGAAACAAGTTTCTAACACAAGAACAGAAACGCAAAGCACTACTTTGTAAAGTAAATCACATGTGTGTCGCTCGCTCAATTAGGAATATAGGAAAACTGAAAAGTGATGTATTGAAGTGTACTGCAAAGAAACAAGTTTTCATCGAAAGAACAGAAACACAAAGCACAACTTTGTAAACTAATTCATATACATCTCGCCTGTTCAATTATTATGACAGGAAAATTGAAAAGTGATATAACCCTAACCTTAACCATAACCAAAACCCTAACCCCCTAAAACTAACCCTAACCCTAACCCTAACCCTAACCCCTAACCCTAACCCTAAACGTAACCCTAACCCTAACCCTAACCCTAATGCTAACTTGTTCCTAAAAGGAACAAATTTCCAACGAAAGAATATAAACGCAAAGCACAACTTTGTAAACTAAGTCACATGTGTGTCACTCACTCAATTAGGAATACAGGAAAACTGAAAAGTAATATAATGCATTGTACAGCACAGGAACAATTTTCTAATGAAAGAACAGAAAAGCAAAGCACTATATTTAAACAGAATCACGTGTGTGTCGCTCGCTCAATTAGGAATACAGGAAAACTGAAAATTGATATAACGCACTGTACAGCACAGGAACAATTTTCTAATGAAAGAACAGAAAAGCAGAGCATTATATTTAAACAGAATCACATGTGTGTCGCCGCTTCAATTAGGAATACAGGAAAACTGAAAAGTGTTATCTCAAGACTGTATGGCAAAGAAACAAGTTTCCATTGAAAGAACAGAAACACAAAGCACAACTTTGTAAACTAATTCACATACGTGTTGCCCTTTCAATTATTGTAATAGGATAACTAAAAAGTGATATATCACACTGTACAGCACAGAAACAAGTTTCCAACAGTAGAACAGAAACTCAAACCACTACTTTGAAAACTAAATCACATGTGTGTCGCTTGCTCAATTAGGAATATAGGAAAACTGAAAACTGATATGTCGCACTGTACAGTACAGGAACAAGTTTCCAACAAAAAAACAGAAGAGCAAAGCACTACTTTTAAACGGAATCACATGTGTGTCGCTTGCTCCATTAGGAATATAGGAACACTGAAAAGTGTTATCTCGCACTCTACGGAACAGAAACAAGTTTCCATCGAAAGAACAGAAACGCAAAGCACAAGTTTGTAAACTAATTCACACACGTGTCGCCAGTTCAATTATTATAACAGGAAAACTGAAAAGTGATATAAGACTAACCCTAACCCTAACCCTAACCCTAACCCTAACCCCAAATCCCTAACCCTAACCCTAACACTAACCCTAACCCTAACCCTAAACCAAACCCTAACCCTAAACCTAACCCTAACTTGTTCCTAACAGGAACAAGTTTCCAATGAAAGAACATAAACGCAAAGCACTACATTGTAAACTAAATCACATGTGTGTCACTCGTTCAATTAGGAATACAGGAAAACTGAAAAGTGATATAACACAGTGTACAGCACAGGAACAAGTTTCCAACGAAAGAACAAAAAAGCAAAGCACTACTTTTAAACGGAATCACATGTGTGTCGCTCGCTCAAATAGGAATACAGGAAAACTGAAAAGTATCATCTCTCCCTGTATAGCACAGAAACAAGTTTCCAACGAAAGAACAGAAACGCAAAGCACAACTTTTAAACTAATTCACATATGTGTCGCCCGTTCAATTATTATAACAGGAAAACTGAAAAGTGATATATCACACTGTACTGCACAGAAACAAGTTTCCAACAGAAGAACAGAAACGGAAAGCACTATTTTCTGAACTAAATCACATGTGTGTCGCTCGCTCAAATAGGAATACAGGAAAACTAAAAAGCGATATATAGAAATGTGCGGCAAAGAAACAAGTTTTCATCGAAAGAACTGAAACGCAAAGCACAATTTGTAAACTAATTCACATATGTGTCCCCCGTTCAATTATTATAACAGGAAAACTGAAAAGTGATATATCACACTGTACAGCACAGAAACAAGTTTCCAACAGAAGAACAGAAACGCAAACCACTACTTTGTAAACTAAATCACATGTGTGTCTCTCACTCAATTAGGAATACAGGGAAACTGAAAAGCGATATATGGAAATTATGGCAAAGAAACAAGTTTTCATCAAAAGAACAGAAACGCAAAGCACAACTTTGCAAACTAATTCACATACGTGTCGCCCGTTCAATTATCATAACAGGAAAACTGAAAAGTGATATATCGAACTGTACAGCAAGGAACAAGTTTCCAACAGAAGATCAGAAACGCAAAGCACTACTTTGTAAAGTTAATCACATGTGTCGCTCACTCAATTAGGAATACAGGGAAACTGAAAAGTGATATATCGCACTGGACAGCACAGGAACAAGTTTAGAATGAAAGAACAGAAAAGCAAAGCACTACTTTTAAATGGAATCACATGTGTGTCACTTGCTCAATTAGGAATACAGGAAAAATGAAAAGTGTTATCTCGCACCATAAGGCAAAGAAATAAGTTTTCATCGAAAGAACAGAAACACAAAGCACAACGTTATAAACTAATTCACATACCTGTCGCCCCTTCAATTATTATAACAGGAAAACTGTAAAGTGATATAACCCTAGCGCTAACCCTAACCCTAACCGGTAACCCTAACACTAACCCTAACCCCTAACCATAACCCTAACACTAACCCTAACCCTACCCTAACCCTAACCCTAACCCTAACTGTAACCCTAACCCTAACCCTAACCCTAACCCTAACCCTAACCCTAAGTCTAAGCCTAACCCTACCCTAACCCTAACCCTAACCCTAACTGTAACTCTAACACTAATCCTAACCCTAACTTGTTCCTGACAGGAACAAGTTTCCAATGAAAGAACAGAAACGCAAAGCACTACTTTGTAAACTAAATCACATGTGTGTCACTCGCTCAATTAGGAATACAGGAAACCTGAAAAATGATATATCGCACTGTACAGCACAGGAACATTTTTCGAACAAAAGAACAGAAAAGCAAAGCACAACTTTGTAAACTAATTCACATACGTGTTGCCCGTTCAATTATTAGAACAGGAAAACTAAAAAGTGATATATGACACTGTACAGCACAGAAATAACTTTCCAACAGAAGAACAGAAACACAAAGCACTAATTTGTAAACTAAATCACATGTGTGTTTCTTGTTCAATTAGGAATACAGGAAAACTGAAAAGTGATATATTGCACTGTACAGCACAGAATCAACTTTCCATCTAAAGAACAGAAACGCAAAGCACAACTTAGTAAACTAATTCACATATGTGTCTCATGTTCAATTATTATAAAAAGGAAAACTGAAAAGTGATATAACCCTCACCCTAACCCTAATCCTAATCCTAACCCTAACCATAACCCTAACCCCTAACCCCAACCTAAACCCTAACCCTAACCCTAACCCTAACCCTAACCATAACCCTAACCAACCAAACCCTAACCCTAACCCTAATCCTAACCCTAACTTGTTCCTTACAGGAACATATTTCCAACAAAAGAACATAAACGCAAAGCACTACTTTGTAAACTGAATCACATGTGTGTCACTCACTCAATTAGGAATACAGGAGACCTGAAAAGTGATATATCACACTGTACAGCACAAGAACAAGTTTCGAACGAAAGAACAGAAAAGCAAAGACTACTTTTAAATGGAATCACATGTGTGTCACTCGCTCAATTAGGAATACAGGAAAAGTGAAAAGTGATATATCACACTGTACAGCACAGAAACAAGTTTCCAACAGAAGAACAGAAACGCAAAGCACTACTTCGTAAACTAAGTCACATGTGTGTTGCTCGCTCAATCAGGAATACAGGAAAACTGAAAAGTGATATATCGCAGTGTACAGCACAGGAAGAAGTTTCCAACGAAAGAACAGAAAAGCAAAGCACTACTTTTAAATGGAATCACATGTGTGTTGCTTGCTCCACTAGGAATACAGGAAAACTGAAAAGTGTTATCTCGAACTGTACTGCACAGAAACAAGTTTCCATCGAAAGAACAGAAACGCAAAGCACAACTTTGTAAACTAATTCACACATGTGTTGCCCATTCAATTATTATAAAAGAAAACTGAAAAGTGATATAACCCTAACCCTAACTCCCTAACATTAACCCTAACGATAACCCAAAACGCTAACCCTAACCGTAACCCTAACCCTAACCCTAACCCAAAAACCTAACCCTACAATAACCCTAACCCTAACCTTAACAATAACGCTAACTTGTTCCTAACAGGAACAAGTTTCCAACGAAATAACATAAACGCAAATCACTACTTTGTAAACTAAATCACATGTGTATCAGTTGCTCAATGAGGAATACAGGAAAACTGAAAAGTGATATATCGCGTTGTACAGCAAAGGAACAAGTTTTGAACGAAAAAACAGAAAAGCAAAGCACTACATTTAAACAGAATCACATTTGTGTCGCACGCTCAATTAGGAATACAGGAAAACTGAAAAGTGTCATCTCGCACTGTATGGCACAAAAGCACAGAAACAAGTTTCCATCGAAAGAACACGAAAAAAGAATGCGAAAGCTGGTGACAGCTGAAGATGATCTTTCAACAGATACACCTGCTACCACTTGAAGAGTCAAGGGCGCGAAAGATGACCACTAATCTACTCGAGTGGGATTCATCACCCACAGATGGCTTATTACCCTGGGTTTCTTTCTTACTTTAAGATTGGGTGGGGGTTGGAATGTTTGGTGCAACACTATGTTGGGGCTTAGTGTTTTTACTCTGGTTGTTCTGCAAACTCAATACCCAACATAAATGTGACTAGGTCGCAATCGCGCAAACACTTGTGGCCTTAAAACAAGGATCATCTCCCAAAATTTGGTTATCCATGTTAAAAAATTAAAACAGACTGTGACACTCAGTCGATGCACCTCAGGGGTTTTACCCATTGCCCTGATTCAATGAGTGATCCAAGTCAATGTTGCCTTTGCCTAAGCGGCTATGGTACCTAGATAGGAGGATGACAGCCCTTGCACTCCCTGGAATTTTATTCCATTGCACGGGAATGGGTGTCACCTCCTTTTTTAATCTTCTCCCTTAGCCCCTGCACCCAGAGGACTTGTCTCCATTGCACCTGGTGGGGTAAGGAAGTAATCTAAAGCTCTTGATCGCTTACTCCCCAAAGAAGGAGCTCTCTTGATCGAGCTTACGGCTCTCTTGTGCCACGCTTATAGGCTTTAAGGCAGTTTTCATTTATCTAAACAAAAGGGGGATGTGGAGAGCTGAGACTCAGACGCCACTAGGTCGCGCTGACATTTTGCCCCAAACTGTAAAAAAAACCCTGCAGTACGATGCTCGGGTGGCGAAATTGCATAAGCACACTACACGCTGGGCCCGAGTCATCAGGCAGTGTAAAGAGTGAGCAGCCAATCAGGGTATTGACACATCACTTAGGTGCGACCAGGGCTTATATAAACAGTGCCACTTCTGGGCCCTGGTGCTCTTCTTCCTCTCCTCCTCCCTCTCTCCCCGCCCGGGGTTTGCCGGCCCTGGCCGCGGTCTACGGGATGCCACGGTGTCCTTTGGCCAATGCGAGCGCCACCTGCGCCCACGAGGTGGCCGGGCCCGCTCTCCTCTCCTCCTTTCATCGATTGACTCTAATAAAGGCTTGTGCTGGAAGGACCCATGTGTCCGTGTTCTTTTCTGCCGCTAGACAAATCACGTGGCTTCCAACACCCTGACTGACCTGGCCCTGACCCTAACAGCCCTGGCCCTGGCTCTGACAGCCGTGGCCCTGGCCGAGAGCCCTGGCCCTGGCCCTGACAGCCCTGGCTCTGGCCCTGACAGCCCTAGCCCTGATCCTGACAGCCCTGGCCCTGACTCTGACAGTCCTGGCCCTGGCAGCACTGGCCGTGGCCCTGATAGCCCTGACAGCCCTGGCCCTGGCCCTGACAGCCCTAGCCCTGACTCTGACAGCCCTGGCCCTGGCAGCCCTTGCCGTGGCCCTGATAACCCTGACGGCCCTGGCCCTGGCAGCCCTTGCGGAACTGTCCCTGGCCCTGGCCCTGGCCCTGACAGCCCTGGCCCGGGCCCTGGCCCTTGACCCTTGACCCTAACCTTTGACCCCCTAACCCTAACTCCTAACCCTAACACCTAACCCTTAACCCTAACCCTAACCCTGACAGCCCTGACCCTGACCCTGACAGCCTTGGCCCTGACACTGACAACCCTGGCCCTGGCAGCCCTGGCCGTGGCCCTGATAGCCCTGACAGCCCTGGCCCTGGCCCTGGCAGCACTTGTCCTGGCCCTGGCAGCCCTGGTCCTGGTCCTGGCAAGCCTGGCCCTGGCCCTGACCCTGGCCCTGACCATTGACCCTAACCCTTGACCTCCTAACCCTAACCATAACCCCTAACCCTAACCTTAGCCATAGCCCCCAGCCCTAGCCTGCTAGCCTAACCCACTTGCCCTAGCCCCCTAGCCCTAGCCATAGCCCCCTAGCCCTAGCCTCCTAGCCCCCTATCCCCCTAGCCCCCCTAGCCCTAGCCCCCTAGTCCTAGCCCTACTCCTAGCCACCTAGCACTAGACCCCTAGCCCCCGCCCTAGCCACCTAGCCTTAGACCTAGCACCCTAGTCCTAGCCCTAGCTCTAGCCCAAGCCCTAGCCCCCTAGCCCCCTAGCCCCCTAGACTCAGCCCTAGCCCTAGCCCCCTAGCCCTAGCCCCCTAGCCCCAGCCCTAGGCCCCGAGCCCTAGCCCTAGCACCCTAGTCCACTAGCCC
>JAEOAE010001576.1:0-52500 GCA_036365155.1 Meriones psammophilus | reverse complement strand
TTTCCAATTAAAGAACAGAAATGTTAAGCACAACATTGTAAACGAAGTAACATGTGTGTCACCTGGTCAATTAGGAATACAGGAGAAATGAAAAGTGATATGTCGCACTGTAGTTCACAGAAACAAGTTTACAAAAAAAGAATAGAAAGGCAAAGCACAACTTTGTAAACTAAGTAACATGTGTGTCTCCTGCAAAATTAGGAATACAGGAAAACTGAAAAGTGATATTTTCCGCTTTAGAGTACAGAAAGAAGTATCCAATGAAAGAAAAGCAAGGCAAAGCACAACTTTGGAAACAAAATCACATTTGTGTCGCCCGCTCAATTAGGAATACAGGAAAACTGAATAGTGATATCTTCCACTGTAGTTCACACAAACAAGTTTCCAACAAAAGAACAGAAAGGCAAAGCACAACTATGTAAACTAAATCACATGTGTGTCACCCGCTCAATTAGGAATACAGGAATACTCAAAATTGATATCTCCCACTCTAGTACACAGAAACAAGTTTCCAACAATACAACACAAAGGCAAAGCACAACTTTGTAAACTAAATAACATTTGTGTTCCCTGCTGATTTAGGAATACAGGAAAACTGAATAGTGATATCTCCCACTTTAGAGCACAGAAAGAAGTTTCCAATGAAAGAACAGAAACGCAAAGCACAACTCTGGTAACTAAATCAAATGTGTGTCGCCAGTTCAATTAGGATTACATGTAAACTGAAAAATGATATCTCGCACTGTACCTCAAAGAAACAAGTTTCCAACGAAAGAACAGAAATGTAAAGCACAACTTTGTAAACTAATTAACATGTGTGTCACCTGTACAATTAGGAACACGGGAAAACTGAAAAGTGATATCTCCCACTTTAGAGCAAAGAAAGAAGTTTCCAATGAAAGAACAGAAAGTCAAAGCACAACTTTGGAAATTAAATCACATGTGTGTCGCCCATTTACTTAGGAATACAGGAAAACTGAAAAGTGATATCTCGCACTGTACCTCACAGAAACAAGTTTCCCACAAAAGAACAGAAAGGCAAAGCACAACTTTGTAAACTAAGTAACATGTGTGTCGCCTGCACAATTAGGAATACAGTAAAACTGAAAAGTGATATATCGCACTGTACCTCACAGAAACAAGTTTCCAAGGAAAGAACAGAAATGTAAAGCACAACTTTGTATGCTCAGTAACATGTGTATAGCCCACTCAATTAGGAATACAGGGAAACTGAAATGTGATATCTCCACAGTAGTGCACAGAAAGAAGTTTCCAACAAAAGAATAGAAAGGCAAAGCAAAATTTGTAAACTAAATCACATTTGTGTCAACCGTTCCTTTAGGAATACAGAAAAACTGAAACGTGAGATCTCCCACTTGAGAGCACAGAAAAATTTCCAACGAAAGTACAGAAATGTGAAGAACAACTTTGTAAACTATGCAACCTGTGTGTCCCCTGCACAATTAGGAATACATGAAAACTGAAAAGTGATATCTTCCACTTTAGAGCACAGAAAGAAGTTTGCAATGAATGAACAGAAAAGCAAAGCACAACATGTGTGTCACCTGTTCAATTAGGAATCCAGAAAAACTGAAAAGTGATATCTCGCATTGTACCTCACACTAATAAGTTTCCAATGAAAGAAAAGAAATATAAAGCACAACTTTGCAAACTACTTAACATGTGTGTCACCCGCTCCATTAGGAATACAGGAAAACTGAAAAGTAATATCTCCCACTGTAGTGCACAGATAGATGATTCCAAAAAAAGAACAGAAATGAAAATCACAAGTTTGTAAACTAAGTAACATGTATGTAGCCCGTTCAATTAGAAATACAAGAAAACTGAAAAGTGATATCTCCCACTGTAGTGCATAGAAACAAGTTTCCAACAAAAGAATAGAAAGGCAAAACACAAATTTTTAAACTAAATAACATTTGTTTCGCCCGCTCCATTAGGAATACAGGAAAACTGAATAGTGATATCTCCCACTGTAGAGCACAGAAAGAAGTTTCCAATGAAAGAACAGAAACGCAAAGCACAACTTTGGTAACTAAATCACATGGGTGTCACCAGTTCAATTAGGATTACATGAAAACTGAAAAATGATATTTCGCACTGTACCTAAAAGAAACAAGTTTCCAATGAAAGAAGAGAAATGTAAAGCACAACTTTGTAAACTACTTAACATGTGTGTCGCCTGTACAATTAGGAATACGGGAAAACTGAAAAGTGATATCTCCCACTTTAGAGCAAATAAAGAAGTTTCCAATGAAAGAACAGAAAGGCAAAGCACAACTTTGGAAACTAAATTACATGTGTGTCGCCCATTGACTTAGGAATACAGGAAAACTGAAAAGTGATATCTCCCACTGTAGTGCAAAGAAAGAAGTTTCCAAAAAAAGAACACAAATGTAAAGCACAATTTTGTAAACTAGGTAACATGTGTGTTGTCTGTTCAATTAGGAATACAGGAAAACTGAAAAGTGATAACTCCCACTTTAGAGCACAGAAAGAATTTTCCAATGAAAGAACATAAACACAAAGCAGAGCTTTGGAAAAGAAATCACATCTGTTTTGCAAGTTCAATTAGGAATACATAAAAACTGAAAAAATGATATCTCGCACTGTACCTCACAGAAACAAGTTTCCCACAAAAGAACAGAAATGTAAAGCACAACTTTGTAAACTATGCAACCTGTGTGTCCCCTGCACAATTAGGAATACAAGAAAACTGAAAAGTGATATCACCCACTGTAGTGCATAGAAACAAGTTTCCAACAAAAGAATATAAAGGCAAAGCACAACTTTTTAAAATAAATCACACTTGTGTCGCCTACTCAATTAGGAATACAGGAAAACTGAATAGTGATATGTCCCACTTTAGAGCACAGAAAGAAGTTTCCAATGAAAGAATATAAACACAAAGCAGAGCTTTGGAAAATAAATCACATCTGTGTCGCTGGTTCAATTAGGAATACAGGAAAACTGAAAAGTGATATCTCAAGACTGTACCTCACAGAAACAAGTTTCCCACAAAAGACCCGAAAGGCAAAGCACAACTTTGAAAACTAAGTAACATGTGTGTCGCCCTGCACAATTAGGGAATACAGTAAAACTGAAAAGTTATATCTCGTGACTGTACCTCACAGAAACAAGTTTCCAAGGAAAGAACAGAAATGTAAAGCACAACTTTGTATGCTCAGTAACATGTGTATAGCCCTCTCAATTAGGAATACAGGAAAACTGAAATGTGATATCTCCACAGTAGTGCACAGAAACAAGTTTCCAACAAAAGAATAGAAAGGCAAAGCAAAACTTTACAAACTAAATCACATTTGTGTCGCCTGCTCCATTAGGAATACAGAAAACTGAAACGTGAGATCTCCCACTAGAGAGCACAAAAAGAAATTTCTAACGAGAGTACAGAAATGTAAAGAACAACTTTGTAAACTAAGTAACATGTGTGTCGCCTGCACTATTAGGAATAGAGGAAAACTGAAAAGTGATATCTCCCACTTTAGAGCACAGAAAGAAGTTTCCAATTAAAAACAGAAACGCAAAGCACAACTTTTGAAACTAAATCACATGTGTGTCACCCGTTCAATTAGGAATACAGGAAAACTGAAAAGTGATATCTCGCATTGTACCTCACACTAACAAGTTTCCAACCAAAGAACAGAAATGTAAAGCACAACTTTGTAAACTATGCAACCTGTGTGTCCCCTGCACAATTAGGAATACAAGAAAACTGAAAAGTGATATCTTCCACTCTAGAGCACAGAAAGAAGTTTGCAATGAATGAACAGAAAAGCAAAGCACAACATTGGAAACTAAATCACATGTGTGTCACCTGTTGAATTATGAATCCAGGAAAACTGAAAAGTGATATCTCCCACTGTAGTGCACAGAAAGATGATTCCAAATAAAGAACAGAAATGTAAATCAAAAGATTGTAAACTAAGTAACATGTATGTAGCCTGCTCAATTAGAAATACAAGAAAACTGAAAAGTGATATCTCCCACTGTAGTGCATAGAAAGAAGTTTACAACAAAAGAATAGAAAGGCAAAGTACAACTTTTTAAACTAAATCACATTTGTGTCGCCTACTAATTAGGAATACAGGAAAACTGAAAAGTGATATCTCCCACTTTAGAGCATAGAAAGAATTTTCCAATGTAAGAACAGAAATGCAAAGCACAACTTTGGAAAATAAATCAAATGTGTGTCGCCTGCTCAAATAGGAATACAGGAAAACTGAAAACTGATATCTTGCACTGTACCTCACAGAAACAAGTTTCCAATGAAAGAACAGAAATGTAAAGCACAACTTGTAAACTAATTAACATGTGTGTCACCTGAACAATTAGGAATACAGGAATACTGAAAAGTGATATCTTCCACTTTGGATTACAGGAAGAAGTTTCAATGTAAGAACAGAAAGGTAAAGCACAACTTTGGAAACAAAATCACATGCGTGTTTCCTGCTCCATTAGGAATACAGGAAAACTGAAAAGTGATATATCGCACCATACAGCACAGGAACATGTTTCCAACCAAAGAACAGAAAAGCAAAGTACTACTTTTAAAAGGAATCACATGTGTGTCGCTCGCTCAATTAGGAATACATGAAAACTCAAAAGTGTTATCTCGCACTGTACGGCACAGAAACAAGTTTCCATCGAAAGAACAGAAACGCAATGCACAACTTTTTAAACTAATTCACATAAGTGTTTCCCGTTCAATTATGATAAAAAGAAAATTAAATAGTGATATATCACACTGTACAGCACAGCAAAATTTTCCAACAGAAGAACAGAAAACCAAAGCACTACTTTGTAAACGAAATCACATGTGTGTCGCTAGCTCAATTAGGAATACAGGAAATCTGAAAAGTGATATATTGAAATGTACGGCAAAGAAACAAGTTTTAATCGAAAGAACAGAAACACAAAGCACAACTTTGCAAACTAATTCACATACGTGTTTACTGTTCAATTATTATAACTGGAAAACTGAAAATTGATATAACCCTAACCATAACCCTAACCCCTAACCCTAACCCTAACCCTAACCCTAACCCTTACCTAAACCTAACTTGTTCCTAACAGGAACAATTTCAAATGAAAGAACATAAACGCAAAGCACTACTTTGTAAACTAAATCACATGTTTGCCACTCGCTCAATTAGGAATACAGGAAAACTTAAAAGTGATATAATGCACTGTACACCACAGGAAAAAGTTTCGAACAAAAGAACTGAAAAGCAAAGCACTACATTTAATCGAATCACATGTGTGTCGCCGCACCATTAGGAATACAGGAAAACTGAAAAGTGTTATCTCGCACTGTATGGCACAAAAACAAGTTTCCATCGGAGGAAGAGAAACGCAAAGCACAACTTTGTAAACTAATTCACACACGTGTCGCCCGTACAATTATTATAACAGGAAAACTGAAAAGTGATACATCGAACTGTACAGCACAGGAACACGTTTCCCTCGAAAGAACAGAAACTCAAAGCACAACATTGTAAAGTAATTCACATACGTGTCGTCCATTCAAATATTATAACAGGAAAACTCAAAAGTGATATATAACACTTTACAGCATATAAACAAGTTTCCAACAGAAGAACAGAAACGAAAAGCACTACTTTCTAAACTAAATCACATGTGTGTTGCTCACTCAGTTAGGAATACAGGGAAACTGAAAAGCGATATATGGAAATTATGACACAGAAACAAGTTTTCATCAAAAGAACAGAAACGCAAAGCAGAACTTTGTAAACTAATTCACATACGTGTCGCCGGTTCAATTAATATGACAGGAAAACTGAAAAGTGACCTAACCCTAACCATAACCCCCTAACCCTAACCCTAACCTCGTAAACCTACCCCTAACGCTAACCATAACCCTACCATAACCCAAACCTTAACCCTAACCCTAACCCTAACGCCTAACCCTAACCGTAAACCTACCATAACCCTAACACTAACCCTAACCCTAACCTTAACCCTTACTTGTCCCTAAGAGGAACAAGTTTCCAAGGAAAGAACATAAACGCAAAGCACTACTCTCTAAACTAAATCACATGTGTGTCACTTGCTCAGTTAGAAATACAGGAAAACTGAAAAGTGATATATCGCACTGTATGGTACAGAAACAAGTTTCCATCGAAATAACAGAAGAACAAATCACTACATTTAAACGGAATCACATGTGTGTCGCTCGCTCAAATAGGAATACAGGAAAACTGAAAAGTGATATATTGCACTGTACAGCACAGAAACAAGTTTCCATCGAAAGAACAGAAAAGCAAAGCACATCTTTGTATACTAATTCACATACGTGTCGCCAGTTCAATTATTATTACAGGAAAACTGAAAAGTGATATATCGCACTGTACAGCACAAGAACAAGTTTCGAACGAAAGAACAGAAAAGCAAAGCACTACTTTTAAACAGAATCACATGAGTTTCGCTCGCTCAATTAGGAATACAGGAAAACTGAAAAGTGATATATCCCAGTATATAGCACAGAAACACATATCCATCGATAGAACAGAAAGGCAAAGCACAACTTTGTAAACTAATTCACATAAGTGTCGCCCGTTCAATTATTGTAACAGGAAAACTGAAAAGTGATATAACCCTAACCCAAACTCTAACCCCCTAACCCTAACCCTAACCCTAAACCTAATCCTAACCCCTAACACTAATCCTAACCCTAAACATAACCCTACGCTAACGCTAACCCTAACCCTAACACTAACCCTAACCCTAACTTGTTCCTAATAGGAACAAGTTTCCAAGGACAGACCATAAACGCAAAGCACTACTTTGTAAATTAAATCACATGTGTGTCACTTGCTAAATTAGAAATACAGGATAACTGAAAAGAGAAATATCGCACTGTACAGCACAGGAACAACTTTCGAATGAAAGAACAGAAAAGCAAAGCACTACTTTGTAAACTAAATCACATGTGTGTCGCTTGCTCAATTAGGAATACAGGAAAACTGAAAAGTGTCATTTCAAGACTGTAAGACACAGAAACACGCTTTCCATCAAAAGAACAGAAACGAAAGCACAACTTTGTAAAATAATTCACATACGTAGCCATTCAATTATTATAAGAGGAAAACTGAAAAGGGATATATTTCACTGTATAGTACAGGAACAAGTATCGAGCAAAAGATCAGAAACGCAAAGCACTACTTTGTAAATTAAATCACATGTGTGTCGCTCGCTCAATTAGGAATACAGGTAAACTGAGAAGTGATATATCGCACTGTACAGCACAGGAACAAGTTTACAACAGAAGAACAGAAAAGCAAAACACTACTTTTAAACGGAATCACATGTGTGTCGCTCAGTAAATTAGGAATACAGGAAAACTGAAAAGTGATATATTGCACTGTACAGCACAGGAACAAGTTTCCATCAAAAGAACAGAAACGCAAAGCACAACTTTGTAAAATAATTCTCCTACGTGTCGCCCATTCAATTATTATAACAGGAAAACTGAAAAGTGATATATCGAACTGTACAGCACAGGAACAAGTTTCCATTGAAAGAAAAGAAACGCAAAGCAAAACTTTGTGAACGAATTCACATACGTGTAGCCTGTTCAATTATTGTTAACAGGAAAACTCAAAAGTGATATATCACATTATACAGCACAGAAACAAGTTTCCATTAGAAGAACAGAAACACAACACACTACTTTGTAATCTAAATCACATGTGTGTTGCTTGCTCAATTAGGAATACAGGAAAACTGAAAAGCGATATATCGAAATGTATGGCAAAGAAACAAGGTTCTTCGAAAGAACAGAAACGCAAAGCACAACTTTGAAAACTATTTCACATACGTGTCGCCTGTTCAATTAATATAACAGGAAAACTGAAAGGTGACCTAACCTAACCATAACGCCTAACCCTAACCCTAACCTCCTAAACCTACCCCTAACGCTAACCCTAACCCTATTATAATCCTAACCCTAATCCTAACCCTAAACCTAACCCTAACGCCTAACCCTATCCCTAAACCTACCATAACCCTAACACTAACCCTAACCCTAACCCTAACCCTAACCCTAACTTGTTCCTAATTTCAAGGAAAGAACATAAACGCAAAGCACTACTTTCTAAACTAAATCACATGTGTGTCACTTGCTCAGTTAGGAATACAGGAAAACTGAAAAGTGATATATCGCGACTGTATGGTACAGAAACAAGTTTCCATCGAAAGAACAGAAGAACAAATCACTACATTTAAACGGAATCACATGTGTGTCGCCGCGCAAAATAGGAATACAGGAAAACTGAAAGTGATATATCGACTGTACAGCACAGAAACAAGTTTCCATCGAAAGAACAGAAAAGCAAAGCACATCTTTTGTATACTAATTCACATACGTGTCGCCAGTTCAATTATTATTACAGGAAAACTGAAAAGTGATATATCGAACTGTACAGCACAGGAACAAGTTTCCATTGAAAGAAAAGAAACGCAAAGCAAAACTTTGTGAACGAATTCACATACGTGTAGCCCGCTCAATTATTATTAACAGGAAAACTGGAAAGTGATATATCACATTGTACAGTACAGAAACAAGTTTCCATCAGAAGAACAGAAACATAACACACTACTTTGTAAACTAAATCACATGTGTGTTGCTCGCTCAATTAGGAATACAGGAAAACTGAAAAAGCTATATATCGAAATGTATGGCAAAGAAACAAGGTTCTTCGAAGAACAGAAACGCAAAGCACAACTTTGAAAACTAATTCACATACGTGTCGCCTGTTCAATTATTATAACAGGAAAACTGAAAAGTGACCTAACCCTAACCATAACCCCTAACCCTAAACCTAACCTCCTAAACCTACCCCTAACGCTAACCCTAACCCTATCATAACCCTAACCCTTACCCTAAACCTAACACCTAACCCTAACCCTAAACCTACCATAACCCTAACACTAACCCTAACCCTAACCCTAACCTTAACTTGTTCCTAACAGGAACAAGTTTCAAGGAAAGAATATAAACGCAAAGCACTACTCTCTAAACTAAATCACATGTGTGTCACTTGCTCAATTAGGGAATACAGGAAAACTGAAAAGTGATATATCACAAGAGTATGGTACAGAAACAAGTTTCCATCGAAAGAACAGAAGAACAAATCACTACATTTAAACGGAATCACATGTGTGTCGCTTGCTCAAATAGGAATACAGGAAAACTGAAAAGTGATATATCGCACAATACAGCACAGAAACAAGTTTTCATCGAAAAACAGAAAAGCAAAGCACATCTTTGTATACTACTTCACATAATGTGTCGCCAGTTCAATTATTATTACAGGAAAACTGAAAAGTGATATATCGCACTGTACAGCACAGGAACAAAGTTTCGAACGAAAGAACAGAAAAGCAAAGCACTACTTTTAAACCGAATCACATGAGTTTCGCTCGCTCAATTAGGAATACAGGAAAACTGAAAAGTGATATATCCCAGTATATAGCACAGAAACACATTTCCATCCATAGAACAGAAACGCAAAGCACAACTTTGTAAACTAATTCACATAAGTGTCGCCCGTTCAATTATTATAACAGGAAAACTGAAAAGTGATATAACCCTAACCCTAACCCTAACCCCCTAACCCTAACCCTAACCCTAACCCTAATCCTAACCCCTAACGCTAACCCTAACCCTAACCCTAACCCTAACCCTACCCTAACGCTATCCCTAACCCTAACACTAACCCTAACCCTAACTTGTTCCTAATAGGAACAAGTTTCCAAGGAAAGACCATAAAAGCAAAGCACTACTTTGTAAACTAAATCACATGTGTGTCCCTTGCTAAATTAGAAATACAGGATAACTGAAAAGTGAAATATCGCACTGTACAGCACAGGAACAACTTTCGAACGAAAAAGAACAGAAAAGCAAAGCACTACTTTGTAAACTAAATCACATGTGTGTCGCTTGCTCAATTAGGAATACAGGAAAACTGAAAAGTGTCATTTATTTCACTGTAAGACACAGAAAGAAGTTTCCATCGAAAGAACAGAACCGGAAAGCACAACTTTGTAAAATAATTCACATACGTGCCGCCCATTCAATTATTATAGGAGGAAAACTGAAAAGTGATATATTTCACTGTATAGTACATGAACAAGTATCGTTTAAAAGATCAGAAACGCAAAGCACTACTTTTAAATTAAATCACATGTGTGTCGCTCGCACAATTAGGAATACAGGAAAACTGAAAAGTGATATATCGCACTGTACAGCACAGAAACAAGTTTCAAACAGAAGAACAGAAACGCAAAGCACTACTTTAAACGGAATCACATGTGTGTTGCCGATCAATTAGGAATACAGGAAAACTGAAAAGTGATATATCGCACTGTACAGCACAGGAACAAGTTTACAACAGAAGAACAGAAAAGCAAAACACTACTTTTAAATGGAATCACATCTAAACCTAACCTCAGTCAATTAGGAATACAGGAAAACTGAAAAGTGATATATTGCACTGTACAGCACAGGAACAAGTTTCCATCAAAGAACAGAAACGCAAAGCACAACTTTGTAAAATAAATCTCCTGTGTGTCGCCTGCTCAATTATTATAACAGGAAAACTGAAAAGTGATATATTACACTGTCCAGCACAGACAAGTTTCCAACAGAAGAACAAAACGCAAAGTAATACTTTGTAAACTAAATCACATGAGTGTCGCTTGCTCAATTAGGAATACAGGAAAACTGAAAAGCGCTATATCGAAATGTATGGTAAAGAAACCAGTTTTCATCGAAAGAACAGAAACGCAAGCACAACTTTGTAAACTAATTCACATTCGTAACGCCTGTTCAATTATTATAACAAGAAAACTGAAAAGTGATATAATCTTAACCCTACCCTAAGCCCCTAACCCTAACCCTAACCCTAACCCTAATCCTAACAACCCTAACTCTAACCCTAACACTACCATAACCCTAACCCTAACCCTACTTGTTCAACAGAAACAATTTTTCCAATGAAAGAACATAAACGCAAAGCACTACTTTGTTAAATAAATCACATGTGTGCCACAAAGCACGCTCAATTAGGAATACAGAAAAATTCAAAAGTGATATAAGGCACTGTACAGCACAGGAACAAGATTTGAACGAAAAGAACAGAAAGGCAAAGCACTACTTTTAAACGGAATCACATGTGTGTCGCTCACTCAATTAGGAAAAAAGGAAAACTGAAAAGTGTTATCTTGCACTGTAAGGCACAGAAACAAGTTTCCATCAAAGAACAGAATCGCAAAACACAACTTTGTAAACTAATTCAAATACGTGTCGCCCATTCAATTATTATAACAGGAAAACTGAAAAGTGATATATCGAACTGTACAGCACAGGAACAAGTTTCCATTGAAAGAAAAGAAACGCAAAGCAAAACTTTGTAGAACGAATCACACATACGTGTAGCCTGTTCAATTATTGTTAACAGGAAAACTCAAAAGTGATATATCACATTATACAGCACAGAAACAAGTTTCCATCAGAAGAACAGAAACACAACACACTACTTTGTAAACTAAATCACATGTGTGTTGCTGCTTGCTCAATTAGGAATACAGGAAAACTGAAAAGCGATATATCAAATGTATGGCAAAGAAACAAGGTTCTTCGAAAAGAACAGAAACGCAAAGCACAACTTTGAAAACTATTTCACATACGTGTCGCCTGTTCAATTAATATAACAGGAAAACTGAAAAGTGACCTAACCTAAACCATAACGCCCTAACCCTAACCCTAACCTCCTAAACCTACCCCTAACGCTAACCCTAACCCTATTATAACCCTAACCCTAATCCTAACCCTAAACCTAACCCTAACGCCTAACCCTATCCCTAAACCTACCATAACCCTAACACTAACCCTAACCCTAACCCTAACCCCTAACCCTAACTTGTTTCCTAATTTCCAAGGAAAGAACATAAACGCAAAGCACTACTCTCTAAACTAAATCACATGTGTGTCACTTGCTCAGTTAGGAATACAGGAAAACTGAAAAGTGATATATCGCACTGTATGGTACAGAAACAAGTTCCATCGAAAGAACAGAAGAACAAATCACTACATTTAAACGGAATCACATGTGTGTCGCCGCTCAAATAGGAATACAGGAAAACTGAAAGTGATATATCGCACTGTACAGCACAGAAACAAGTTTCCATCGAAAGAACAGAAAAGCAAAGCACATCTTTGTATACTAATTCACATACGTGTCGCCAGTTCAATTATTATTACAGGAAAACTGAAAAGTGATATATCGAACTGTACAGCACAGGAACAAGTTTCCATTGAAAGAAAAGAAACGCAAAGCAAAAACTTTGTGAACGAATTCACATACGTGTAGCCCGCTCAATTATTATTAACAGGAAAACTGGAAAGTGATATATCACATTGTACAGTACAGAAACAAGTTTCCATCAGAAGAACAGAAACATAACACACTACTTTGTAAACTAAATCACATGTGTGTTGCTCGCTCAATTAGGAATACAGGAAAACTGAAAAGCGATATATCGAAATGTATGGCAAAGAAACAAGGTTCTTCGAAAGAACAGAAACGCAAAGCACAACTTTGAAAACTAATTCACATACGTGTCGCCTGTTCAATTATTATAACAGGAAAACTGAAAAGTGACCTAACCCTAACCATAACCCCCTAACCCTAAACCTAACCTCCTAAACCTACCCCTAACGCTAACCCTAACCCTATCATAACCCTAACCCTAACCCTAACCCTAACACCTAACACCTAACCCTAACCCTAAACCTAACCATAACCCTAACACTAACCCTAACCCTAACCCCTAACCTTAACTTGTTCCTAACAGGAACAAGTTTCCAAGGAAAGAATATAAACGCAAAGCACTACTCTCTAAACTAAATCACATGTGTGTCACTTGCTCAAATAGGAATACAGGAAAACTGAAAAGTGATATATCGCACAATACAGCACAGAAACAAGTTTTCATCGAAAAAACAGAAAAGCAAAGCACATCTTTTAAACTACTTCACATACGTGTCGCCAGTTCAAATTATTATTACAGGAAAACTGAAAAGTGATATATCGCACTGTACAGCACAGAAACAAAGTTTCCAACGAAAGAACAGAAAAGCAAAGCACTACTTTTAAACTAAATCACATGAGTTTCGCCAGTTCAATTAGGAATACAGGAAAACTGAAAAGTGATATATCCCAGTATATAGCCAGAAACAAGTTTCCATCCATAGAACAGAAACGCAAAGCACAACTTTGTAAACTAATTCACATAAGTGTCGCCCGCTCAATTATTATAACAGGAAAACTGAAAAGTGATATAATCCTAACCCTAACCCTAACCCAACCCTAACCCTAACCCTAACCCTAATCCTAACCCCTAACGCTAAATCACAACCCTAAACCTAAACCTACCCTAACGCTATCCCTAACCCTAACACTAACTCCTAACCCTAACTTGTTCCTAATAGAAACAAGTTTCCAAGGAAAGACCATAAAAGCAAAGCACTACTTTGTAAACTAAATCACATGTGTGTCCCTTGCTAAATTAGAAATACAGGATAACTGAAAAGTGAAATATCGCACTGTACAGCACAGGAACAACTTTAAACGAAAAGAACAGAAAAGCAAAGCACTACTTTGTAAACTAAATCACATGTGTGTCGCTTTGCTCAATTAGGAATACAGGAAAACTGAAAAGTGTCATTTCGCACTGTAAGACACAGAAAGAAGTTTCCATTGAAAGAACAGAACCGGAAAGCACAACTTTGTAAAATAATTCACATACGTGCCGCCCATTCAATTATTATAGGAGGAAAACTGAAAAGTGATATATTTCACTGTATAGTACATGAACAAGTATCGTTTAAAAGATCAGAAACGCAAAGCACTACTTTGTAAATTAAATCACATGTGTGTCGCTCGCACAATTAGGAATACAGGAAAACTGAAAAGTGATATATCGCACTGTACAGCACAGGAACAAGTTTCAAACAGAAGAACAGAAACGCAAAGCACTACTTTTAAACGGAATCACATGTGTGTTGCTCGATCAATTAGGAATACAGGAAAACTGAAAAGTGATATATCGCACTGTACAGCACAGGAACAAGTTTACAACAGAAGAACAGAAAAGCAAAACACTACTTTTAAATGGAATCACATGTGTGTCGCTCAGTCAATTAGGAATACAGGAAAACTGAAAAGTGATATATTGCACTGTACAGCACAGGAACAAGTTTCCATCAAAAGAACAGAAACGCAAAGCACAACTTTGTAAAATAATTCTCCTACGTGTCGCCCGTTCAATTATTATAACAGGAAAACTGAAAAGTGATATATTACACTGTCCAGCACAGACAAGTTTCCAACAGAAGAACAAAACAAAACAACTACTTTGTAAACTAAATCACATGAGTGTCGCTTTCGCTCAATTAGGAATACAGGAAAACTGAAAAGCTATATATCGAAATGTATGGTAAAGAAACCAGTTTTCATCGAAAGAACAGAAACGCAAAGCACAACTTTGTAAAACTAATTCACATTCGTGTCGTGTCGCCTGTTCAATTATTATAACAAGAAAACTGAAAAGTGATATAATAACTTAACCCTAACCCTAACCCCCAAACCCCCCCTAACGCTAACCCTAACCCTAACCCTAACCCTAACCTAACCCTAAACCTAACCCTAACCCTAACACTACCACCAAACCCTAACCTAACCCTAACTTGTTCCTAACAGGAACAATTTTCCAATGAAAGAAAGAACATAAACGCAAAGCACTACTTTGTTAAATAAATCACATGTGTGCCACTCGCTCAATTAGGAATACAGAAAAATTCAAAAGTGATATAAGGCACTGTACAGCACAGGAACAAGATTTGAACGAAAGAACAGAAAGGCAAAGCACTACTTTTAAACGGAATCACATGTGTGTCGCTCACTCAATTAGGAAAAAGGAAAACTGAAAAGTGTTATCTTGCACTGTAAGGCACAGAAACAAGTTTCCATCGAAAGAACAGAATCGCAAAGCACAACTTTGTAAACTAATTCAAATACGTGTCGCCCATTCAATTATTATAACAGGAAAACTGAAAAGTGATATATCGAACTGTACAGCACAGGAACAAGTTTCCATTGAAAGAAAAGAAACGCAAAGCAAAACTTTGTGAACGAATTCACATACGTGTAGCCTGTTCAATTATTGTTAACAGGAAAACTCAAAAGTGATATATCACATTATACAGCACAGAAACAAGTTTCCATCAGAAGAACAGAAACACAACACACTACTTTGTAAACTAAATCACATGTGTGTTGCTCGCTCAATTAGGAATACAGGAAAACTGAAAAGCGATATATCGAAATGTATGGCAAAGAAACAAGGTTCTTCGAAAGAACAGAAACGCAAAGCACAACTTTGAAAACTAATTCACATTCGTGTCGCCTGTTCAATTATTATAACAGGAAAACTGAAAAGTGATATAAGCCTAACCCTAACCCTAACACCCTAACCCTAATCCTAACACCCTAACGCTAACCCTAACCCTAAACCTAACCCTACCCTAATGCTAACCCTAACCCTAACACTAACCCTAACCCTAACTTGTTCCTAACAGGAACAAGTTTCCAAGGAAAGACCATAAACGCAAAGCACTACTTTGTAAACTAAATCACATGTGTGTCCCTTGCTAAACTAGAAATACAGGAAAACTGAAAAGTGATATATCACACTGTACAGCACAGCAACAAGTTTAGAACGAAAGAACAGAAGAACAAATCACTACTTTTAAATGGAATCACATGTGTGTCGCTCGCTCAAATAGGAATACAGGAAAACTGAAAAGTGATATATCGCACTGTAAGGCACAGAAACAAGTTTCCAAAAGAAGAACAGAAATGCAAAGCACTACTTTGTAAACTAAATCACATTTGTCTTGCTCTCTCAATTAGTAGTACAGGAAAACTGAAAAGTGATATATTAAACTGTACGGCAAAGAAACAATTTTTCATGGAAAGAACAGAAACGCAAAGCACAACTTTGTAAACTAATTCACATACGTGTTGCTTGTTCAATTATTATAACTGGAAAACTGAAAAGTGATATAACCCTAATCCTAACCCTAACCCTAACCTACCCTAACCCTAACCCTAACCCTAACCCTAACCCTAACCCTAACCCTAACCCTAACCCTAACCCTAACCCTAACCCTAACCTAACCCTAACCCTAACCCTAACCCTAACTTGTTCCTAACAGGAACAAGTTTCCAAGGAAAGACCATAAACGCAAAGGACTACTTTGTAAACTAAATCACATGTGTGTCACTTGCTAAATTAGAAATACAGGATAACTGAAAAGTGATGTATCCCACTGTACAGCAAAGGAACAAGTTTAGAACGAAAGAACAGAAGAACAAATCACTACTTTTTTTTTTTTTATTCATCAGTTACATTTTATTAACTCTGTATCCCAGCCGTGTCCTGATCCTCATTTCCTCCCAGTCCCTCCCTCCCTCCCTCATCTCCACCGTGCCCCTTTCCAAGTCCACTGATAGGGGGGACCTCCTCCCCATTCATCTGATCCTATTTTATCAGGTATCTTCAGGACTGGCTGCAAAGCCCTCCTCTGTGGCCCAACAGGACTTCTCCTCCCTTCGGGGGTGGGGAGACCAAAGAGCCAGTCATTGGGTTTTGATAGAAATAGTCCTTGTTCCCCACTTTGGGAAACCAATTGGTTACTGAGCTACCACAGGCTACATCTGAGCGGAGGTTCTAGGTTATATCCATTCATGGTCCTTGGTTGAATGTCAGTCTCAGAAAAGACCCTGTGCCCAGATATATTTGGTCCTTGTGGAGCTCCTATCGTTTCCCATCAGACTAACTCCCCTTCTTTCTTATGATTCCCTGTACTCTGCCAAATGTTTGGTCATGAGTCTTTGCTTTGAAAACACTGCTAGTTAGAGTCTTTCAGATGCACTCAGTAGACTCCTGTCATACATTCAATGCACATCCCATCTGTCTTTCTAAACGAGGATTGATCATCTTACCCCATGTCCACTCAATTGATTATCTTTTTTAGGTGTATAGATTTCATTATGTTTATCATATCTTATAGGTCTATATAAGTGAGTATATCCCATGTTTGTCTTTTCTCCTTCTGGGATATTTCACTCAGAATGATCTTTTCTAGATCCCACCATTTGCCTTCAAATTTCATGATTTCCTCCTTTTTGATTGCTGAGTAGTATTCCATTGTATAAAAATACCACAATTTCTGTACCCATTTCACCAGATGTTGATGGACATCTGGGTTGTTTCCAGGTTCTGGCTATTACAAATAGAGCTGCTATAAACATGGTTGAGCAAGTGTCCTTTTTGTGTACTTGAACAAACGTTGGGTATATACCTAGCAGTGGTATAGCTGGGTCTGGAGGAAGCACTATTCCTATTTGTGTTAGAAAGCGCCAGATAATTTTCCAGAGTGGTTGTACCTGTTTATATTCCCACCAGCAGTGGAAGAGGGTTCCCCCTCTCCACAACCTCTCCAGCATGTGTTATCGCTTGAGTTTTTCATCTTGGCCATTCTGATGGGTGTAAGGTGATATCTCAGAGTCGTTTTGATTTGCATTTCCCTGATGACTAATGAGGATGAGCATTTCTTTAAGTGTTTTTCTGCCATTCGATATTCCTCTGTCGAGAATTCTCTGTTTAGCTCTGTTCCCCATTTTTTAATTGGATTACTTGGATTGCTGCTTTTCAGCTTCTTTAGTTCTTTGTATATACTGGATATTAGTCCTCTGTCAGATAAAGGGTTAGTGAAGATTCTTTCCCAATCTGTAGGCAGTCATTTTGTTTTGATGACGGTATCCTTTGCTTTACAGAAACTTTTCAGTTCCATGAGTTCCCATTTATTGATTGTTGCTCTTAGAGCCTGTGCTGTTGGTGTTCTGTTCAGGAAGTTGTCTCCTGTGCCAATGAGTTCTGTTCTAGGCTGTTACCCACCTTTTTTCCAATTGATTTAGGGTATCTGGTTTTATGTTGAGGTCCTTGATCCACTTTGACTTTAGTTTTGTGCAGGGTGATAAATATGGATCTATTTTCATTTTTCTGCATGTAGACATCCAGTTGGTCCAGCACCATTTGTTGAAGATGCTGTCTTTTTTCATTGAATGGATTTGGCTTCTTTGTCAAATATCGAGTATTCATAGGTGTGTGGATCTATTTCTGTGTCTTCTATGCGGTTCCATTGATCCTCCTTTCTGTTTCTATGCCAATACCATGCAGTTTTTATTACTGTTGCCCTGTAGTACAGCTTGAGATCAGGAATGGAGATACCTCCAGATGATCTGTTGTTGTACAGGATCGTTTTGGAGATTCTGGGTTTTTTGTTTCTCCATATGAAGCTGAGAATCTTTGTTTCGAGGTCTGTAAAGAATTGAGTTGGTATTTTGATGGGAATTGCATTGAATCTGTAGATTGCTTTTGGCAGTATGGCCATTTTCACAATGTTAATCCTACCAATCCATGAGCACGGGAGATCTTTCCATCTTCTGATATCTTCTTCGATTTCTTTCTTCAGAGACTTGAAGTTTTTCTCAAACAGGTCTTTCACTTGCTTGGTTAGAGTCACACCAAGGTACTTTATGTTATTAGTGGCTATTGTGAAGGGTGTTGTTTCCCTAATTTCTTTATCAGCCTTTTGTCTTTGGGTATATAGGAGGGCTTCTGATTTTTTTGAGTTGATTTTGTATCCTGCCACTTTGCTGAAGGTGTTTATCAGCTGAAGGAGTTCTCTGGTTGAATTTTTGGGGTCGCTCATGTATACTATCATATCATCTGCAAATAGTGACACTTTGACCTCTTCCTTTCCGATTTGTATCCCCTTGATCTCCTTTAGTTGTCTTATTGCTCTGGCTAGGACTTCAAGTACTATGTTGAAGAGATATGGGGACAATGGACAGCCTTGTCTTGTCCCTGATTTCAGTGGGATTGATTTAAGTTTCTCTCCATTGAGTTTGATGTTAGCTGTAGGCTTGCTATATATTGCCTTTACTATGTTTAGGTATGTGCCTTGTATCGCTGATCTCTCCAAGACTTTAAACATGAATGGGTGTTGGACTTTGTCAAATGGTTTTTCGGCATCTAAGGAGATGATCATGTGGTTTTTCTCCTTCAGTTTGTTTATGTAGTGGATTACATTGATGGATTTCCGTATGTTGAACCACCCTTGCATGCCTGGGATGAAGCCTACTTGGTCATGGTGGATGATATCTTTGATATGTTCTTGGATTCGGTTTGCAAGTATTTTATTGAGTATTTTTAAAGTCAATGTTCATAAGAGAGATAGGCCTGAAGTTCTCTTTTTTGTTGGGTCTTTGTGTGGTTTAGGTATTAAGGTGACTGTGGCTTCATAGAATGAGTTTGGTAGTGTTCCTTCTGTTTCTATTTTGTGGAATAGCTTGAGGAGAATTGGAGTTAGCACTTCTTTGAAGGTCTTGTAGAATTCTGGGCTGAAGCCATCTGGTCCGGGGCTTTTTTTTGGAGGGGAGACTGTTAATGACTGCTTTGATTTCCTTGGGAGATATAGGGCTATTCAGTCTTTCTACCTGATCTTGACTTAGTTTTGGTAGATGGAATCTTTCAAGAAAATTATCCATTTCATTTAGATTCTCAAATTTTGTGGCATATAGGCTTTTGTAGTATGACCTAATAATTGTTTGGATTTCCTCAATGTCTGTGGTTATGTCCCCATTTTCATTTCTGATTTTGCTGATCTGGATAGTTTCCCTCTGCTTTTTAGTTAGTTTGGCTAAGGGTTTGTCTATCTTGTTGATTTTCTCAAAGAACCAGCTTTTTGTCTCATTGATTCTTTGGATAGTTTTATTTGTTTCTAGTTGATTGATTTCAGCCCTTAGTTTGATTATTTCCAGCCATCTGCTCCTCTTGGGTGTATCTGCTTCTTTTTTTTCCTAGGGTTTTCAGTTGGGCCATTAAGTTGTTTGTATGTGATGTTACGAATTTCTTCTTGCAGGCACTTAGTGCTATAAATTTTCTTCTGAGCACTGCTTTCAATGTGTCCCATAAATTTGGGTATGTTGTGCCTTCCTTTTCATTGAATTCTAGGAAGTCTTTAATTTCTTTCTTTATTTCTTCCTTAACCCAGCTGTCATTGAGTAGTAAGTTGTTCAGTTTCCATGTGCATGTTGGCTTTTTGTTGTTTCTGTTGTTGTTGATGTCTAGCTTTAGTCCATAGTGGTCAGATAGTATACAAGGGTTTATTTCAATCCTTTTGTATCTGTTGAGGCTTGCTTTGTGACCCACTATATGGTCTATTTTGGAAAAGGTTCCATGCGGTGCTGAAAAGAAGGTGTACTCTTTTGAGTTTGGGTGAAACGATCTGTAGACGTCTATTAGGTCCATTTGATTTAGGAATTCTGTGAGTGCTTTTATTTCCCTATTTGGTGTCTGTCTAGTTGATCTGTCCCTTGGTGAGAGTGGAGTGTTGAAGTCTCCCACTATTAAGGTATTAGGATCAATGTATGATTTAAGCTTTAATAATGTTTCATTTACGAATGTCGGTCCTCTTGTATTAGGGGCATAGATATTCAAGATTGTGATGTCCTCTTGAAGGATTTTTCCTTTGATGAGAATATAGTGGCCCTCCTTATCTTTTTTTATTAACTTGGGTTGAAAGTCTATTTTATTAGATATTAGGATGGCTACTCCAGCTTGTTTTCTGGAACCATTTGCTTGAAAAACAGTTTTCCAGCCCTTTACTCTGAGGTAATGTTTGTCTTTGTTGCATAGGTGTGTTTCTTGGATGCAACAGAATGTTGGATCCTGTTTCCTTAACCATTCTGTTAGCCTTTGTCTTTTTATTGGTGAGTTGAGTCCATTGATATTGATAGATAATAGTGACCAATGCATGTTAGTTCCTTTTGTAATGGAGTCGATGATCTAACCCTGTTTCATTGCTGGTTTTCTTTTCATTTTTGTTGGGACATTATCTGTATGCCCTGTTTTCTTGGGTGAGTTTGTTTTCATTGGATTGGAGTTTTCCTTCTAGTATCTTCTGTAGGGATGGTTTGCTGTGTAGATATTGTGTAAACTTAGTTTTGTCATGGAATATTTTGTTTTCTCCATCTATGTTGATTGAAAGCTTTGCAGGGTATAGTAGTCTGGGTTGACACTTGTGATCTCTTAGAGTCTCCATGATACTTGCCCAGGCCCTTCTGGCTTTCATAGTTTCTGATGAGAAGTCTGGTGTGATTCTGATAGCTCTACCTTCATATGTTACTTGGCCTTTTTCCTTTGCTGCTTTTAATATCTTTTCTTTGTTCTGTAGATTTAGTGTTTTGACTATGATGTGACGTGATGTGTTTCTTTTCTGGTCTAGTCTATTTGGAGTTCTGTAGGCCTCCTGTATATTTATGGACATCTCTTTCTTTAAGTTGGGAAAATTTTCTTGTATGTTTTTCTTGAAAATATTTTCTGGACCTTGGAGTCTGGAGTCTTCTTTTTCATGAATTCCTATTATTCTTAGATTTTGTCTTTTCATAGCATCCTTGATTTCTTGGATATTTTGTGATTGGAACTTTTCTGATTTTACTTTTTCTTTGAGAGAAGTATCCATTTCTGCAAGTGTGTCTTCAGCTCCAGAGATTCTCTCTTCCATCTCTTGTATTCTGTTGGTGATGCTTACTTTTGTGGTTCCTGATCTTTTCTCCAAGTTCTCCAGCTCAAGTGTTTTCTCATTTTGTGTTTTCTTTATTGATTCTAATCCTGTTTTCATGTCTTGCACCATTTCTTTCATGTGTTTGAATTTGGATTCCTGACTTTCTACGATGGCCTCTATTTCTTTTTTCATTTCCTTCTTATATGCCACTAATTTTTCCTCTACTTGTGTATCTATTTGTTTGGCTATGTTTCCCTGTGTTTCTTTAAAGATATTGTCTATTTCTTCTTTCTTTGCCTCCAATTGACTGGCCATTTCTTTGAAAGACTTGTTCATTTCCTCCTTATGAGCCTCAAATAATTGGGCAAGCATGGGTTTAAAATCATTTTCCTGTGCTTCTGCTGAATTGGAGTATCCATCGATTTTGGGGTTTGCTGGTGAAGTCATGATGTCCTGATTTATGTTGGAAGTGTTCTTTCGCCTACCCCTGGCCATTGGCTTATCTGAAACCTTCCCTGTTTGTTTTTGGATTCTGCAGATCAGACAGGTGCTGTCTCTCTCTGGTATCTGGAGAGTTCTTCAGGAAGCTGAGCACTCTCAGCATGTGCTGAGGACTAGCTGTACCTGTGGGAGGAAAGTACGCAGGCTCAAACGGGGCAAATGCAAGCGTGTGTGCGCGTGCACGTGTGTGTGTGTCTGTGTGTGTAAGTGTGCGTGGATGAGTTTCTCGAGGGACAGAGTGATGGCTAATGTTGAACCCTTGAGTATGTGGGAGGGGCTCTGCACTGTATATGTCACAGGCGCTAATGATGATCGCAGTGCAATTTCTGGCATTAACTGTCTTAACTCCTCAATCAGGCCCACAGGGCAGGAACTTCAATGTCCCTAGTGCCCCTCTGTTTCCCAAAGTGGGTATGTGGGTGGGAGGGGGGTTCGATGCCTGGCTTCTGATTTAGAAGGACCCAGGATCTGGGGAACTGCAGATTCTCAAGGGTGCACTCACTTACAGGCAGGTTTCCTGGCAGAGATCGTGGTATCCGGGGCTCTCTGCTCTCTGGTTTGTCCCTGCTCCTTTGATGTGTTCCGACAGTTCTGGGCTGCTGTCACTGCCAGGTTCTGAAGTCTTGCTGCAGCTGGAGATTTCAGGGTGGTCACTACAGCAGGGATGCTGTAATTCGCTCAATTAGAAATACAGGAAAAATGAAAAGTGATATATTGAACTGTACAGCACAGGAACAAGTTTAGATCTAAAGAACAGAAAAACAAATCACTACTTTTAAACGGAATCACATGTGTGTTGCTCGCTCAATTATTAATACAGGCAAACTGAAAAGTGATAAAGGCTAACCCTAACCCTAACACTAACACCCTAACACTAACCCTAACCCAACGCCTAACCCTAACCGTAGTAACCCTAACCCTAACCCTACCCTAACCCTAACCCTAACCGTAACATTAACCCTAACTGTTCCTAAACCAAACAGGAAAAGTTTCCAAGGAAAGAACATAAATGCAAAGCACTACTTTGTAAACTAAATCATATGTGTGTCACTCACTCAATTAGGAATACAGGAAAACTGAAAAGTGATATATCGCACTGTACAGCACAGAAACAGGTTTAGAACGAAAGATCAGAAAAACAAATCACTACTTTTAAACGGAATCACATGTGTGTTTTGTTCTCAAATATTAATACAGGAAAATTAAATAGTGCTATATATCGCACTGTACAGCACAGAAACAAGTTTCCATCGAAAGAACAGAAAGGCAAAGAACAACTTTGTATACTAATTAACATATATGTCGCCCGTTCAATTATTATAACAGGAAAACTGAAAAGTGATATATCGCACTATACAGCACAGGAACAAGATTCGAACTAAAGAACAGAAAAGGAAAACACTACTTTGTAAACTAAATCACATGTGTGTCGCTCACACAATTAGGAAGACAGGAAAACTGAAAAGTGATATATCGCAGTGTATGGCACAGAAACAAGTTTCCAACAGAAGAACAGAAACACAAAGCACTACTTTGAAAACTAAATCACATGTGGGTCACTGGCTAAATTAGGAATACAGGAAAACTGAAAAGGGATATATGGCACTGTACAGCACAGGAACAAGTTTCAAAAAAAAGAACAGAAAAGGAAAGCACTACTTTTAAATGGCATCACATTTGTGTTGCTCGCTCAATTAGGAATACAAGAAAACTGAAAAGTGATATATCGAATTGTACGGCACAAAAACAAATTTTCATTGAAAGAACAGAAACGCAAAGCACAACTTTGTAAACTAATTCATATTTGTGTGGCCAGTTCAATTATTATAACAGGAAAACTGAAAAGTGATATAACCCTAAACCTAACCCTAACCCTAACCCTATCCTAACCCTAACCCTAACCCTAACCCTAACCCCTACCCCTAACCCTAACCATAAACCTAACCCCTAACAATACCCTAACCCTAACCCTAACCCTAACCCTAACCCTAACCCTAACCCTAACCCTTACTTGTTCCTAACAGGAACAAGTTTCCAACGAAAGAACATAAATGCAAAGCACTACTTTGTAAACTAAATCTCACGTGGGCCACTCTCTCAATTAGGAATACAGGAAAACTGAAAAGTGATACATCGCACTGTATAGCACAGGTACAAGTTTACAAGGAAAGAACAGAAAAGCAAAGCACTACTTTTAAAGGGAATCACATGGGTTTTGCTTACTCAATTAGGAATACAGGATAACTGAAAAGTGTTATCTCACACTGTATGGCACAGAAACAAGTTTTCATCGAAAGAATAGAAAAGCAAAGCACAACTTTGTAAACTAATTCACATACGTGTCGCCAGTTCAATTACTATAACAGGAAAACTGAAAAGTGATATAACGAACTGTACAGCACAGGAACAAGAAGAACAGAAACACAAACCACTACTTTGTAAACTAAATCACATGTGTGTTGCTCGCTCAATTAGGAATACAGGAATACTGAAAAGTGATATATTGAATGGCAAAGAAACAAGTTTTCATTGAAAGAACAGAAACACAAAGGACAACATTGTAAACTAATTCACATATGTGTCGCCTTTCAATTATTGTAACAGGAAAACTGAAAAGTGATATAACCCTAACCCTATCCCTAACCCTAACCCTAACCCTAACCCTAACCCTACCCTAACCCTAACTCTAACCCTAACCCTAAACCTAACCCTAGACTAACCTTAACCCTAACTTGTTCCTAACAGGAACAACTTTCCAACAAAAGAACATAATCGCAAAGCACTACTTTGTAAACTAAATCACATGTGTGTCGCTCGCTCAATTAAGAATAAAGGAAAACTGAAATGTAATATAGCGCACTCTACATCACAGGAACAAGTTTCCAACAAAAGAACAGGAAAGCAAAGAACTACTTTGTAATGGGAATCACATGTGTGTCACTCGCTCAATTAGGAATACAGGAAAACTGAAAAGTGTTATCTCGCACTCTATGGCACAGAAACAAGTTTACATTGAAAGAACAGAAACGCAAAGCACAACTTCATAAACTAATTCACATATGTGTCGCCCGTTCAGTTATTATAACAAGAAAACTGAAAAGTGATATATCGCACTGTACAGCACAGAGACAAGTTTGCAACAGAAGAACAGAAAGGCAAACCACTACTTTGTAAACTAAATCACATGTGTGTCGCTCACTCAGTTAGGAATACAGGAAAACTTAAGAGTGTTATCTCACACTGTAGAGCACAGAAACAAGTTTTCATCGAAAGAACAGAAACACAAAGCACAACTTTGTAAACTAATTCAAATACATGTCGCCTGTGCAATTATTGTAACAATGAAACTGAACAGTGATATAACCCTAACCCTAACCCTAGCCATAACCCTAACCCTAAACCTAACCGTAACCCTAACCCTACCCTAACCCTAACCCTAAACCTAACCCTAACCCTAAGCCTAACCCTAACATTAACCCTAACCCTAAATTGTTCCTAACAGGAACAAGTTTCCAATGAAAGAACATAAACGCAAAGCACTCCTTTGTAAACTAAAACAACTGTGTGTCACTCGCTCAGGTAGGAATACAAGAAAACTGAAAAGTGATATATCTAACTGTATGGCAAAGAAACAAGTTTTCATCGAAAGAACAGAAACGCAAAGCACAACTTTGTAAACTAATTCACATACCTGTTGCCTGTTCAATTATTATAACAGGAAAACTGAAAAGTGATATAACCCTAACCCTAACCCTAACCCTAATCCTAACCCCTAACCCTAACCCTAACCCTAACCCTACCCTAAACCTAACCCTAACCCTGACCCTAACCCCTAACCCTAACACCTAACATTAACCCTAACCCTAACCCTAACCCTAACCCTAACCCTAACACCTAACACCTAACCTTAACCCTAACCCTAACCCTAACCCTAACTTGTTCCTAACAGGAACAAGTTTTCAACAAAAGAACATAAATCACACATTTAATATTACAGGAAAACTGAAAAGTGATATATCGCACTGTACTGCAGAGAAACAAGATTCCAACTGAAGAACAGAAACACAAAGCTCTACTTTGTAAACTAAATCAAATGTGTGTGGCTCACTCAATTAGGAATACATGAAAAGTGAAAAGTGATATACCGTACTCTACATCACAGGAACAAGTTTCCAACAAAAGAACAGGAAAGCAAAGCACTACTTTGTAAAGGGAATCACATGTGTGTCGCTCGCTCAATTAGGAATACATGAAAACTGAAAAGTGATATAACCCTAACACTAATCCTAACCCTAACCCTAACTTGTCCTAAAAGGAACAAGTTTCCAACAAAAGAACAGAAACGCAAAGCATTACATTCTAAACTAAATCACAAGTGTGTCGCTCACTCATTTAGAAATACAGGAAAACTGAAATGTGATATATCGCACTATACAGCACAGGAACAAGTTTCGAACGAATTAACAGAAACGGAAAGCACTATTTCTAAACTAAATCACATGTGTGTCGTTCGCTCAATTAGGAATACAGGAAAACTGACAAGTGATATATCGCACTTTACAGCACAGGAACAAGTTACCAACGGAAGAACAGAAAAGCAAAGCACTACTTTGTAAACTAAATCACATGTGTGTCGTTCGCTTAATTAGGAATACAGGAAAACTGAAAAGTGATATATCGCACTTTAAAGCACAGGAACAAGTTTCCAACGAAAGAACAGTAAAGCAAAGCACTACTTTGTAAAGAGAATCACGTGGGTGTAGCTCACTCAATTTGGAATACAGGAAAACTGAAAAGTGTTATCTCCCACTATACAGCACAGAAACAAGTTTCCATCGAAAGAACAGAAACGCAAAGCACAACTTTGTAAACTGATTCACATATGTGTCACCCGTTCAATTATTATAACAGGAAAACTGAAAAGTGATATATCGCACTGTACAGCACAGGAACAAGTTCTGAACGAAAGAACAGAAAAGCAAATCACTACTTTGTAAACTAAATCACATGTGTGTCGCTCGCTCAATTATGAATATAGGAAAACTGAGAATTGATATATCACACTGTACAGCACAGGAACAAGTTTCCAACAAAATAACAGAAACACAAAGCACAACTTTGTAAACTAAATCACATACGTGTCACCTGTTCAATTATTATAACAGGAAAACTGAAAAGTGATATAACCCTAACACTAACCCTAACCCCCTAACACTAACCCTAACCCTAACCCCTAACCCTAACACTATCCCTAACCCCAACCCTAACTCTAACCCTACCCTAACCCTCACCCTAACCGTAACCTAACCTTCAACCTAACACTAAATCGTTCCAAACAGTAACAAGTTTCCAACAAAAGAACATAAACGCAAAGCACTACTTTTTAAACTAAATCACATGTGTGTCACTCGCTCAGTTAAGAATACAGGAAAACAGAAAAGATATATATCTCTCAGTACAGCACAGGAACAAGTTTTGAACGAAAGAATAGAAAAGCAAAGCAGTACTTTGTAAACTGAATCACATGTGTGTCGCTCACTCAATTAGGAATACAAGAAAACTGAAAAGTCATATATTGAACTGTGCGGGAAAGAAACAAGTTTTCATCGAAGAACAGAAACACAAAGCACAACTTTGTAAAGTAATTCACATACGTGTCACCTGTTCAATTATTATAACAGGAAAACTGAAAAGTGATATATCCCTAACATTAACCCTAACATTAACCCTTCCCCTAACCCGCTAAACCTAACCCTAACCCTAACGCTAACCCTAACCACCTAATCGTAAACTTAACCCTAACCGTAACCCTACCCTAACCCTAACCCTAACCCTATCCCTAACCCCCTAACCCTAACCCTAACCCTAACCCTACCCTAACCCTAACCCTAACCCTAACTCCTAACAGGAACAAGTTTCAAACGAAAGAACATAAACGCAAAGCATTACTTTGTAAACTAAATCACATGTGTGTTACTCGCTCAATTAGGAATACAGGAAAACTGAAAAGCGATATATCGAAATGTACGGCAAAGAAGCAAGTTTACATCAAAAGAACAGAAACACAAAGCACAACTTTGTAAAGTAATTCACATACGTGTCACCTGTTCAAATATAATAACAGGAAAACTGAAAAGTGATATAACCCTAACCCTATCCCTTACCTTAAACTCAACCTAACCTTCAGCATAACCCTAACTTGTTCCTAACAGGAACAAGTTCCCAATGAAAGAACTTAAACGCAAAGCACTACTTTGTAAACTAAATCACATGTGTGTCACTTGCTCAGTTAAGAACACAGGAAAACAGAAAAGTTATATATAGCACTGTACAGCACAGGAAAAAGTTTCGAACGAAAGAAGAGAAAAGCAAAGCACTACTTTGTAAACTGAATCACATGTGTGTCGCTCGCTCAATTAGGAATAGAGGAAAACTGAAAAGAGATATATTGAACTGTTCTGCAAAAAGTAAGTTTTTTTGGAAACAAAATCACATCTGTGTCATCCGTTCAATTAGGAATACAGGAAAACTGAAAAGTGATATCTCGCACTGTACCTCACAGAAACAAGTTTCCAATGAAAGAACAGAAATTTAAAGCACAACTTTGTAATCTAAGTAAGATGTTTATAGCCCTCTTAATTAGGAATACAAGAAAAATTAAAAGTGATATCTCCTCTTTAGAGCACAGAAAGAAGTTTCAATAAAAGAACAGAAACGAAAAGCAAAACTTTGGAAACTAAATCACATGTGTGTCACCCGTTGAATTAGGAATACAGGAAAACTGAAAAGTGATATCTCCCACTGTAGTGCACAGAAACAAGTTTCCAATGAAAGAAAAGAAATATAAAGCACAACTTTGCAAACTAACTAACATGTGTGTCGTCGGTTCAATTAGGAATACAGGAAAACTGAAAAGTGATATCTCCCACTGTAGTGCACAGAAACAAGTTTCCCCCAATAGAACTGAAAGGAAAGTCACAACTTTGTAAACTAAATCACATTTGGGTCGCCCGCTAAATTAGGAATACAGGAAAACTGAAAAGTGATATCTCCCATTTTAGAGCACAGAAAGAAGTTTCTAATGAAAGCACAGAAACACAAACCACAACTTTGGAAAATAAATCACATGTGTGTGGCCAGTTCCATTAGGAATACAGAAAAACTGAAAAGTGATATCTCCCACTTTAGAGCACAGAAAGAACTTTCCAATGAAAGAACATAAACACAAAACAGAGCTTTGGAAAATAAATCACATCTGTGTCATCCGTTCAATTAGGATTACAGGAAAACTGAAAAGTGATATCTCAAACTGTACCTCACAGAAACAAGTTTCCAATGAAAGAACAGAAATGTAAAGCACAACTTTGTAATCTAACTAAGATGTGTATAGCCCGTTCAATTAGGAATACAGGAAAACTGAAAAGTTATATCTCCCACTTTAGAACACAGAAAGAATTTTCCAATAAAAGAACAGAAACGAAAGCAGAGATTTGGAAAATAAATCACATTTGTGTCGCCCGTTGAATTAGGAATACAGGAAAACTGAAAAGTGATATCTCGCACTGTACCTCACAGAAACAATTTTCCAATGAAAGAACAGAAATGTAAAGCACAACTTTGTAATCTAAGTAAGATGTTTATAGCCCTTTCAATTAGGAATACAGGAAAAATGAAAAGTGATATCTCCCATTTTAGAGCACAGAAAGAAGTTTCCAATAAAAGAACAGGAAGGAAAAGCACAACTTTGGAAACTAAATCACATGTGTGTCACCCGTTGAATTAGGAATACAGGAAAATTGAAAAGTGATATCTTGCATTGTACCTCAGAGAAACAAGTTTCCAATGAAAGAAAAGAAATATAAAGCACAACTTTGCAAACTAAGTAACATGTGTGTCATACGTTCAATTAGGAATACAGGAAAACTGAAAAGTGATATGTCCCACTGTAGTGCACAGAAACAAGTTTCCACCAAAAGAATAGTAAGGAAAGTCACAACTTTGTAAACTAAATCACATTCGTGTCGCCTGTTCAATTAGGAATACAGGAAAACTGAAAAGAGATATCTGAACTGTAGTGCACAGAAACAAGTTTCCAACAAAAGAATAGAAAGGCAAAGCAAAACTTTTTAAACTAAATCAAATTAGTGTTGCCCGCTAAATTAGGAATACAGGAAAACTGAAAAGTGATATCTCCCATTTTAGAGCACAGGAAGAAGTTTCCAATGAAAGCACAGAAACGAAAAGCACAACTTCGTAAACTAAATCACATGTGTGTCGCCCGTTCCATTAGGAATACAGGAAAACTGAAAAGTGATATCTCCCACTTGAGAGCACAGAAAGAAGTTTCCATCGAAAATACAGAAATGTAAAGCACAACTTTGTAAACTAAGTAACATGTGTGTCAACCATTCAATTAGGAATACAGGAAAACTGAAGAGTGATATCTTGCAGTGTAGCACACAGAAACAAGTTTCCAACGTAAGAAGAGAAATGTAAAGTACAAATTTGTAAACTAAGTAACATGAGTGTTGCCCGTTCAATTAGGAATACAGCAAAACTGAAAAGTTATATCTCCCACTGTAGAAAACAGAAACATGTTTCCACCAAAAGAATAGAAAGGAAAGTCACAACTTTGTACACTAAATCACATTTGTGTTGCTCATTCAATTAGGAATACAGGAAAACTGAAAAGTGATACCTCCCACTTTAGAGCACAGAAAGAAGTTCCCAGTGAAAGAACATAAACACAAAGCAGAGCTTTGGAAAAGAAATCACATCTGTGTTGCACTTTCAAATAGGAATACAGAAAAACTGAAAAGTTATATCTCCCACTGTAGCGCACACAAAAATAAGTTTCCAACAAAAGAACAGGAAGGCAAAGCACAACTTTGTAAACTAAATCACATCTGTGCCACCTGTGTAATTAGGAATACAGGAAAACTGAAAAGTGACATCTCGCACTGTACCACACAGAAACAAGTTTCCAACGAAAGAAGAGAAATGTAAAGCACAACTTTGTAAACTAAGTAACATGTATGTTGCCCATTCAATTAGGAATACAGGAAAACTGAAAAGTTATATCTCCCACTGTAGTGCACACAAAAATAAGTTTCCAACAAAAGAACAGGAAGGCAAAGCACAACTTTGTAAACTAAATCACATGTGTGTCACCCGCTCAATTAGGAATACAGGAAAACTGAAAAGTGATATCATGCACTGTACCTCACAGAAATAAGTTTCCAATTAAAGAACAGAAATGTAAAGCACAACTTTGTAAACTAAGTAACATGTGTGTCACCTGCACAATTAGGAATACAGGAAAATTGAAAAGTGATATCTTCCACTTTGGAGTACAGGAAGAAGTTTTCAATGTAAGAATAGAAAGGTAAAGCACAACTTTGGAAACTAAATCACATGTGTGTTGCCAGTTCCATTAGGAATACAGGAAAACTGAAAAGTGATATCTCCCACTTGAGAGCACAGAAAGAAGTTTCCAACGAAAATACAGTAATGTAAAGCACAAGTTTGTAAACTAATTAACATGTGTGTCATCTGTTTAATTAGGAATACAGGAAAACGGAAAACTCATATCTCCCACTGTAGTGCACAGAAACAAGTTTCCACCAAAAGAATAGAAAGGAAAGTCACAACTTTGTAAACTAAATCACATTTGTGTCGCCAGTCAATCAGGAATACAGGAAAACTGAAAAGTGATATCTCCCACTTTAGAGCACAGAAAGAATTTTCCAATGAAAGAATATAAACGCAAAGGAGAGCTTTGGAAAATAAATCACATCTGTGTCGCCCCTTCAATTTGGGTACAGGAAAACTGAAAAGTGATATCTCCCACTGTACCTCACAGAAACAAGTTTCAATGAAAGAACAGAAAGTCAAAGCACAACTTTGGAAACTCAATCACATGTGTGTCGCCTGTTCAATTAGGAATACAGGAAATCTAAAAAGTGATATCTCCCAATGTACCTCACAGAAACAAGTTTCTCAAGAAAGAACAGAAATGTAAAGCACAAGTTTGTAAACTAAGTAACATGTGTGTCACTCGCTCAATTAGGAATACAGGAAAACTGAAAAGTGATATCTTGCACTGTACCTCACAGAAACAAGTTTCCAATGAAAAAACAGAAATGTAAAGCACAAGTTTGTAAACTAAGTAACATGTGTGTCACTCGCTCAATTAGGAATACAGGAAAACTGAAAAGTGATATCTTGCACTGTACCTCACAGAAACAAGGTTCCAATGAAAGAACAGAAAGGCAAAGCACAACTTTGGAAACTAAATCACATGTGTGTCGCCTGTTCAATTAGGAATACAGGAAATCTAAAAAGTGATATCTCGCAATGTACCTCACAGAAAAAGTTTTCTCAAGAAAGAACAGAAATGTAAAGCACAACTTTGTTAACTAAATAACATGTGTGTTGCCTGCACAATTAGGAATATAGGAAAACTGAAATGTGATATCTTCCGATTTAGAGCACAGAAAGAAGTTTCCAATGAAAGAACAGCAACTCAAAGCACAACTTTGGAAACTAAATCACATGTGTGTCGCCCATTCAGTTATAAATGCAGGAAAACTGAAAAGTGATATCTTCCACGTTAGAGCACAGAAAGAAGTTTCCAACAAAAGAACAGAATGGCAAAGCACAACTTTGTAAACTAAATCACATGTGTGTCGCCCGTGTAGCCCGTTCAATTAGAATTACATGAAAACTGAAAAGTGATATCTCGCACTGAACCTCACAGAAACAAGTTTCCAACTAAACAACAGAAATGTAAAGCACAACTTTGTAAACTAAGTAAAATGTGTTTTGCCAGTTCAATTAGGAATACAAACAAACTTAAAAGTGAAATCTCGCACAGTACCACATAGAAAAAAAGTTTCCAACAAAAGAACAGAAAAGCAAAGCACAACTTTGTAAACTAAATATCATTTGTGTTCCCCACTCATTTAGGAATATAGGAAAACTGAAAAGTGACATTTCCCACTTTAGAGCACAGAAAGAATTTTCCAATGAAAGAACAGAAACGCAAAGCACAACTTTGGAAACTAAATCACATGTGTGTCGCCCGTTCAATTAGGAATACAGGAAAACTAAAAAGTGATATCTTGCCCTGTACCTCACAGAAACAAGTTTCCAATGAAAGAAGAGTAATGTAAAGCACAACTTTTAAAATAAGTGGCATGTGTGTTGCCCGCTCAATTAGGAATACAGAAAAACTGAAAAGTGATATCTCCCACTGTAGTGCACAGAAACAAGTTTCCAACGAAAGAAGACAAAAGTAAAGCACTACTTTTAAACGGAATCACAAGTGTGTTGCTCGCTCAATTAGGAATACAGGAAAACTGAAAAGTGTTATCCCTCACTGTAGGGCACAGAAACAAGTTTCCATCGAAAGAACAGAAACGCAAACACAACATTGAAACTAATTCACATATGTGTCGACCGTTCAATGGAGAAAGGGAACCCTCCTCCATTGCTGGTGGGAATGTAGTCTGGTACAACCACTTTGGAAGTCAATCTGGCGCTTTCTCAGACAATTAGGAATAGCGCTTCCTCAAGATCCAGCTATACCACTGCTAGGCATATACCCAAAATTTGCTCAAGTACACAATAAGGACATTTGCTCAACCATGTTTGTAGCAGCTTTATTTGTAATAGCCAGAACCTGAAACAACCCAGATGTCCATCAACGGAGGAATGGATACAGAAATTGTGGTATTTCTACACAATGGAATACTACTCAGCAATCAAAAAGGAGGAAATAATGAAATTTGCAGGCAAATGGTGGGATCTAGAAAAGATCATTCTGAGTGAAGTATCCCAGAAGGAGAAAGACAAACATGGAATATACTGCTTATATAGACCTAAAAGATAGGATAAACGTAATGAAATATAAAGAAGATAATCAAGAAACCAGACACGGGGTATGATGATCTATCTTCATTTAGAAAGACAAATGGGATATGCATTGAACGTATGACAGGAGTCTACCGCAGAAAGCATCTGAAAGACTCTACCGAGCAGTGCTCCAAAATAGATACTAAGACTCACAACCAAACCTTCGGCAGAGTGCAGGGAATCATATGAAAGAAGGGGAGTTTGATGTGGAAAGGATAGGAGCTCCACAAGGACCAAACGTATCTGGGCACAGGGTCTTTTCTGAGATGGACACTCAACCAAAGTCCATGAGAGGATAAAATCTAGAACCTCTGCTCAGATGTGACCCGTGATAGCTCAGTAATCAATTGGTTTCCCACAGTAAAGGGAACAAGGACTATTTCTAACATGAACTCAATGACTGACTCTTTGACCTCCCCACCTCCCAAGGGAGGAGCAGTACTGTTAGGCCACAGAGGAGGACTTTGCAGCCAGTCCTGAAAATACCTGACAAAAAGCGAGTCATATGAAAGGGGGAGGAGGTCCTCCCCTATTAGTGGACTTGGAAAGGGACAGGGAGGAGATGAGGGAGGGAGGGTGGGATTGGGGAGGGAATGAGGGATACAGCTGGGATACAGAATTAACAAAATGTAACTAATGAGAAAAATAAAATTATGGAGAAAAAAGAAAAAAAGAAAACTAATTCACATACGTGATGCCTGTTCAATTATTATAACAGGAAAACTGAAAGGTGATATAAAACTAACCCTAACATTAAACCCTTAACCCTAACCCTAACCCTAACACTAACCCTAACCGTAACCCCTAACCCTAACCCTAACCATAACCCTAAACCTAACCCTAACCCTACCCTAACACTAACCTTAACCCTAACCCTGAACCTAAACCTAATCCTAACCCTAACCCTAACTTGTTCCTAGAACATAAACGAAAAGCACTACTTTGTACACTAAATCACATATGTGTCACTCGCACAATTAGGAATACAGGAAAACTGAAAAGTGATATAATGCACTGTACAGCACAGGAATAAGTTTCGAAAGAAAGAACAGAAAAGCAAATCACAACTTTGTAAACTAATTCACATATGTGTCCCCCGTTCAATTATTTTAACAGGAAAACTGAAAAGTGATATAACCCTAACCCAAACCCCGTAACCCTAACCCTAACGCTAACCTTAACCCCTAACACTAACCCTAACCCTAACTCTAACCCTACTCTAACCCTAACTTGTTCCTAACAGGAACAAGGTTCCAACTAAAGAACATAAACGCAAAGCACGACTTTGTAAACTAAATCACATGTGTGTGGCTCCCTCAATTAGGAATACAGAAAAACGGAAAAGTGATATATCGCATTGTACAGCACAGGAATAAGTTTCAAATGAAAGAACAGAGAAGCCAAGCACTACTTTGCAGACTAAATCGCATGTGTGTCACTCGCACAATTATTAATACAGGAAAACTGAAAAGTGATATATTGCACCATACAGCACAGGAATTAGTTTCCAACAAAAGAACAGAAAAGCAAGGCACAATTTTAAACGGAATCACATGTGTGTCGCTCGCTCAATTAGGAATACAGGAAAACTGAAAAGTGTTATCTCGCACTGTACAGCACAGAAACAAGTTTCCATCGAACGAACAGAAAGGCAAAGCACAACTTTGTAAACTAATTCACATACGTGTTGCCCGTTCAATTAATATAACAGGAAAACTGAAAAGTGATATATCACACTGTAAAGCACAGAAAAAAGTTTCCAACGGAAGAACAGAAACGCAAAGCACTACTTTGTAATCTAAATCACAGGTGTGTTGATCGCTCAATTAGGAATACAGGGAAACTGAAAAGCGATATTTCGAAATGTACGGCAAAGAAATAAGTTTTCATCGAAAGAACAGAAACGCAAAGCACAACTTTGTAAACTAATTCACATTCATGTTGCCTGTTCAATTATTATAACAGGAAAACTGAAATGTGATATAACCCTAACCCTAACTCTAAGCCCCTAACTCTAACCCTAACCCTAACCCAAACCCTAACCCTAACACCTAACCCTAACGCTAACCCTAACCCTTACCATAACCCTACCCTAACCCTAACCCTAACCCTAACCCTAACCCTAACCCAAACTCTAACTTGTTCCTAACAGGAACAAGTTTCCAACGTAAGAACATAAACGCAAAGCACTACTTTGTAAACTAAATTACATGTGTGCCACTTGCTCAGTTAGGAATACAAGAAAGCTTAAATTTGATATATCGCACTGTACAGCACAGGAACAAATTTCGAAGGAAAGAAGAGAAAAGCAAAGGACTACTTTTAAACGGAATCACATGATTGTTGCTCGCTCACTTAGGAATACAGGAAAACTGAAAAGTGTTATTTTGCACTGTACGGCATGGAAACAAGTTTCCATCGACAGAACAGAAACACAAAGCACAACTTTGTAACCTAATTCACATACGTGTCGTCCGTTCAATTATTATAACAGGAAAACTGAAAAGTGATATATCGCACTGTACAGCAAAGAAACAAGTTTCGAACGAAAGAACAGAAAAGCAAAGCACTACTTTGTAAACTAAATCACATGGGGGTTACTAGCTCAATTGGGAATACAGGAAAACTGAAAATTGTTATCTCGCGCTGTATGGCACAGAAACAAGTTTCCATTGAAAGAACAGAAACGCAAAGCACAACTTTGTAAACTAATTCACATATTGTCGCCTGTTCAATTATTATAACAGGAAAAATGAAAAGTTATATATCCCTAACCCTAACCCTAACCCCCTAACCCTAACCCTCACCCTAACCCTAACACTAACCCTAACCCCTAACCCTAACCCTCCCACTTTAGATCACAGAAAATAGTTCCCAATGAAAGTACAGAAACGCAAAGCACAACATTCGAAAATAAATCACATGTGTGTTGCCCGTTCAATTAGGAATACATGAAAACTGAAAAGTGATATCTCCCACTGTAGTACACAGAAACAAGTTTCCACCAAAAGAATAGAAAGGCAAAGCACAACTTTGTAAATTAAATCACATTTGTGTCGCCCGCTCAATTAGGAATACAGGAAAACTGAAAAGTGATATCTCCACTTTAGAGCAGAGGAAGAAGTTTCCAATGAAAGAACAGAAACACAAAGCACAACTTTGGAAACTAAATTACATGTGTGTCACCTGCACAATTAGGAATACAGGAAAACTGAAAAGTGATATCTTCCACTTTAGAGTACAGAAAGAAGTATCCAATGAAAGAAAAGCAAGGCAAAGCACAACTTTGGAAACTAAATCACATTTGTGTCGCCCGTTCAATTAGGAATACAGGAAAACTGAAAAGTGATATCTCCCACTTTAAAGCACAGAAACATGTTTCCAAAAAAGAACAGAAAAGCGAAGCACAACTATGTAAACAAAATCACATGTGTGTCCCCCACTCAATTAGGAATATAGGAATACTGAAAAGTGATATCTTCCACTGTAGTGCACAGAAACAAGTTTCCAACAAAAGAACAGAAAGGCAAAGCACAACTATGTAAACTAAATCACATGTGTGACACCCGCTCAATTAGGAATACAGGAATACTGAAAATTGATATCTCCCACTCTAGTACACAGAAACAAGTTTCCAACATTACAACAGAAAGGCAAAGCAAGTTTGTAAACTAAATAACATTTGTGTTCCCTGCTGATTTAGGAATACAGGAAAACTGAATAGTGAAATCTCCCACTTTAGAGCACAGAAAGAAGTTTCCAAAGAAAGAACAGAAACGCAAAGCACAACTTTGGTAACTAAATCACATGTGTGTCGCCAGTTCAATTAGGATTACATGAAAACTGAAAAATGATATCTCGCACTTTACCTCAAAGAAACAAGTTTCCAACGAAAGAACAGAAATGTAAAGCACAACTTTGTAAACTAATTAACATGTGTGTCGCCTGTACAATTAGGAATACGGGAAAACTGAAAAGTGATATCTCCCACTTTAGATCAAAGAAAGAAGTTTCCAATGAAAGAACAGAAAGGCAAAGCACAACTTTGGAAACTAAATCACATGTGTGTCTCCCATTGACTTAGGAATACAGGAAAACTGAAAAGTGATATCTCCCACTGTAGTGCAAAGAAAGAAGTTTCCAAAAAAAGAACACAAATGTAAAGCACAATTTTGTAAACTAGGTAACATGTGTGTCGTCCGTTCAATTAGGAATACAGGAAAACTAAAAAGTGATATCTCCCACTTTAGAGCACAGAAAGAAGTTTCCAACGAAAATACAGAAATGTAAAACACAACTTTGTAAACTAAGTAACATGTGTGTCGTCCGTTCAATTAGGAATGCAGGAAAACTGAAAAGTGATATCTCCCACTTTAGAGCACAGAAAGAAGTTTCCAATGAAAGAACATAAACACAAAGCAGAGCTTTGGAAAATAAATCACATCTGTGTCGCCCGTTCATTAGGAATACAGGAAAACTGAAAAGTGATATCTCGCACTGTACCTCACAGAAACAAGTTTCCCACAAAAGAACAGAAAGGCAAAGCACAACTTTGTATACTAAGTAACATGTATATAGCCCTCTCAATTAGGAATACAGGAAAACTGAAATGTGATATCTCCACAGTAGTGCACAGAAACAAGTTTCCAACAAAAGAATAGAAAGGCAAAGCAAAACTTTGTAAACTAAATCACATTTGTGTTGCCCGTTCCATTAGGAATACAGAAAAACTGGAAAGTGAGATCTCCCACTTGAGAGCACAGAAAGAAATTTCCAACGAAAGTACAGAAATGTAAAGAATAACTTTGTAATCTAAGTAACATGTGTGTCGCCTGCACTAATAGGAATACAGGAAAACTGATAAGTGATATCTCCCACTTTAGAGCAGAGAAAGAAGTTTCCAATAAAAAACAGAAACGCAAAGCACAACATTGGAAACTAAATCACATGTGTGTCACCTGTTCAATTAGGAATCCAGGAAAACTGAAAAGTGATATCTCGCATTGTACCTCAGAGAAACAAGTTTCCAATGAAAGAAAAGAAATATAAAGCACAACTTTGCAAACTACTTAACATGTGTGTCCCCCACACAATTAGGAATACAAGAAAACTAAAAAGTGATGTCTTCCACTTTAGTGCACAGAAAGATGATTGCAAAAAAGAACAGAAAAGGAAATGTAAATCACATGTGTGTCACCTGTTCAATTAGGAAATACAGGAAAACTGAAAAGTGATATCTCGCCCTCAGAGAAACAAGTTTCCAATGAAAGAAAAGAAATATAAAACACAACTTTGCAAACTACTTAAATGTATGTGTCCCCACTCAATTAGGAATACAGGAAAACAAACGGTGATGTCTTCCACTGTAGTGCAAAAAGAATTCCAAAAAAGAACAGAAATGTAAATCACAAGTTTTTAAACTAAATCACATGTATGTAGCCCGCTCAATTAGAAATACAAGAAAACTGAAAAGTGATATCTCCCACTTTAGAGCATAGAAAGAATTTTCCAATGAAAGAACAGAAATGCAAAGCAAAACTTTGGAAAATAAATCAAATTTGTGTCGCCTGCTCAAATAGGAATACAGGAAAACTGAAAAGTGATATCTTGCACTGTACCTCATAGAAACAAGTTTTCCAATGAAAGAACAGAAATGTAAAGGACAACTTTGTAAAATAAATAACAAATGTGTGTCACCTGCACAAATAAGGAATACAGGAAAACTGAAAAGTGATATCTTCCACTTTGAGTACAGAAACAAGTTTCAATGAAAGAACAGAAAGGTAAAGCACAACTTTGGAAACAAAATCACATGTGTGTTTCCCTGCACCATTAGGAATACAGGAAAACTGAAAAGTGATATATTCCACTTTGAACACAACAACATGATTCCAAGGTAAGAACAGAAAAGCAAAGTACTACTTTTAAAACAAAATCACATGTGTGTTTCCTGCTCAATTAGGAATACATGAAAACTGAAAAGTGTTATCTCGCACTGTATGGCACAGAAACAAGTTTCCATCGAAAGAACAGAAACGCAAAGCACAAATTTGTAAACTAATTCACATATGTGTCGCCTGTTCAATTATTATAACAGGAAAACTGAAAAGTGATATATCCCTAACCCTAACCCTGTAACCCTAACCCTGTAACCCTAACCCTAACACTAACCCTAATCCCTAACCCTAACCCTAACCCTAACCCTAACCCTAAACCTAAACCCTGTAACCCTAACCCTGTAACCCTAACCCTGTAACCCTAACCCTAACACTAACACTAACCCTAACCCCTAACCCTAACCTAACCATAACCAAAACCCTAAACCTAACCCTAACCCTAACCACCATACCATAACCCCAGCCCCAACCCTAAACCTAACCCTAACCCTAACCCTAACTTGTTCCTAAAAGGAACAAGTTTCCAACGAAAGAACAGAAAAGCAAAGCACTACTTTTAAATGGAATCACATGTGTGTTGCTCCCTCAATTAGGAATACAGGAAAACTGAAAAGTGTTATCTGGCACTGTACAGAACAGAAACAAGTTTCCATCGAAAGAACAGAAACGCAAAGCACAGCTTTGTAAACTAATTCACATAAGTGTTTCCCGTTCAGTTATGATAAAAGGAAAACTAAATAGTGATATATCACACTGTACAGCACTGAAAAAGTTTCCAAAAGAAGAACAGAAACGGAAAGCACTTCTTTTTAAACAAAATCACATGTGTGTCGCTAGCTCAATTACGAATACAGGAAATCTGAAAAGTGATATATTGAAAAGTATTGCAAAGAAACAAGTTTTCATCGAAAGAACAGAAACACAAAGCACAACTTTGCAAACTAATTCACATAATTGTCGACTGTTCAATTATTATAACAGGAAAACTGAAAAGTGATATAACCCTAACCATAACCTAACCCCCTAACCCTAACCCTATCCCTTACCTAACCCAAACTTGTTCCTAACAGGAACAAGTTTCCAATGAAAGAACATAAACGCAAAGCACTACTTTGAAAACTAAATCACATGTGTGCCACTTGCTCAATTAGGAATACAGGAAAACTTAAAAGTGATATAATGCACTGTACACCACAGGAACAAGTTTCGAACAAAAGAACTGAAAAGCAAAGCACTACATTTAAATGGAATCACATGTGTGTTGCTCGCTCAATTAGGAATACAGGAAAGCTGAAAAGTGTTATCTGGCACTGTACGGAACAGAAACAAGTTTCCATCAAAAGAACAGAAACGCAAAGCACAGCTTTGTAAACTAATTCACATAACTGTTTCCCGTTCAGTTATGATAAAAGGAAAACTAAATAGTGATATATCACACTGTACCCTAATCCCTAACCCTAACACTAACCCTAACCCTAACCCTAACCCTGTAACCCTAACCCTGTAACCCTAACCCTGTAACCCTAACCCTAACACTAACACTAACCCTAACCCCTAACCCTAACCCCAATGCTAAAAACCCTTGTTCCTAACAGGAACAAGTTTTTCCAACAAAAGAACATAAACGCAAAGCACTACTTTTTAAACTGAATCACATGTGTGTCACTCGCTCAATTAGGAATATAGGAAACCTGAAAAGTGATATATCACACTGTACAGCACAGGAACAAGTTTCCAACAGATGAACAGAAACGCAAAGCACTACTTTGGAAACTTAATCACATGTGTGTCGCCTCACTCAGTTAGGAATACAGGAAAATGGTTTTCAATCTGAAAATTGGATTCATTTAACCCTAAATTTTAGAATGAAAAGTTAAAATGAGAACACATCTCAAAAAGTAACCCTAACCCCTAACACTAACCCTGACTGATAAGGTAATTAATTTTAAAAAATATAAACGTAAAATGTTCCTCAAAATATCTTTTTTGTAAACAAAATTACATGTTTCCTGTTTCTCATTGCTGAAGTATATTGAATAAAAATAAAATTTCTGAAAATTCCTCCATTGATGGACATCTGTTGTTTCAGCATAGGAAATAAAGCTTCATAAACGTGGTTAAAAAAAAAAACAGAAAAAGCAAATGAAAAGCACAACATTGTAAAAAAAATCACATGTGTGTTGCCCGCTCAATTATTATAACAGGAAAAATAAAAAGTGATATATCACACTGTATGGCAAAAAAACAAGTTTTCAAAAACAAGAAACACAAAAAGCACAACTTTGTAAAAAAAATCACATACGTGTGTCCTAGCTGAATTATTATAACAGGAAAACTGAAAAGTGATATATGGAACTGGACAACAAAGAAACAAGTTTTCAACAGAAGAACAGAAACACAAAGCACTAATTTGTAAACTAAATCACATGTGTGTTTCCTGTTCAATTATTATAACAGGAAAACTGAAAAGTGATATAACCCTAACCTTTACCTAACACTGTACAGCAACAGAATCAAGTTTCCTTCTAAAGAACAGAAACAAAAAAGTACAAATTTGTAAACATAATTACATGTGTGTCGCTTGTTCAATTATTATAAAAGGAAAACTGAAAAGTGATATAACCCTCACACTGTACAGCAAGGAACAGGTTAAACCTAACCATAAAAGCAAACACTACATTGTAAACTAAATCACATAAACATAACCCTAAAAATAACCAAAACTGAAAAGTGATATATGTTGTATAACAAAAACAAGTTTTCAATGAAAGAACATAAACAAAAAGCACTACTTTGAAAACTAAATCACATGTGTTGCACTGCCTCAATTATTATAACAGGAAAACTGAAAAGTGATATAATGCACTGGACAACACAGAAACAAGTTTCCAACAAAAGAACAGAAAAGCAAAGCACTACATTTAAACTAAATCACATGTGTGTTTCTCCTTCAATTAGGAATAAGGAAAACTGAAAAGTGATATATCTGGCACTGTACAGCACAGAAACAAGTTTCCATCTAAAGAACAGAAACGCAAAAGCACAACTTTGTAAACTAATTCACATAAGTGTTTCCCGTTCAATTATAATAAAAGGAAAACTAAAAGTGATATAACCACACTGTACCTAATCCTAATCCTAATCCCTAAACCTAACCCTAACCCCAACCCTAACCCTAAACCTAACCCTAACACTAATCCTAATCCTAACTTGTTCCTAACAGGAACAAGTTTGCAAACAAAGAACATAAACATAAAGCACTACTTTGGAAACTGAATCACATGTGTGTCACTCTAACTCAATTAGGAATATAGGAAACCTGAAAAGTGATATATCACACTGTACAGCATAGGAACAAGTTTCCAACAGATGAACAGAAACGCAAAGCACTACTTTGGAAACTTAATCACATAGAAACGATTTTTCATCGAAAGAACAGAAACGCAAAGCACAACTTTGTAAACTAATTCACATTCGTGTCGCTTGTTCAATTATTATAACAGGAAAACTGAAAAGTGATATAACCCTAACCCTAACCCTTAGCCCCTAACCCTAACCCTAACCCTAACCCTAACCCTAACCCAACCCTAACCCTAATCCTAATCCTAACCCTAACTTGTTCCTAACAGGAACAAGTTTCCAATGAAAGAACAGAAACGCAAAGCACTACTTTGTAAACTAAATCACATGTGTGCCACTCGCTCAATTAGGAATACAGAAAACTGAAAAGAGATATAACGCATGTGAGTAACCAGCTAGTAAATTTACTAGCATTACATCATTGCGCAAAAAAAGCAAGCCTCGCTGAGTGCCTGTGCCCATTGATGCCCTCACGCTATTACTATCTTCAGACAGAAAAGGGATTTTGGAATTACAGCTGCCATTGTTACTGCCATCTCATTGGCAGCTGTTGGAGCTACCACCACGGCATTAGCCATGAGTCATACTGGGCAGACTACTCAGACCCTGAATAACCTTTTAGCCAATGTAGCTCATGCCTTAGATGTACAAAAACGAATTAATGCTCAACTAAATGGAGGTTTGATGTTATTCAATCAGAGGTTTGACCTCGTGCAGGAGCAAATTGATACCCTATGGCAAATTGCTCAACTTGGCTGTCATTGAAAGTATGCTGGACTTTGTGTCACTAACATACAACATGAGAATTTTCCCTGTGCTGCAAATCTGTCTAAACATTTGTCAAGCTATATTTTCGGTAATTGGACTGGAGAATTCGATACTACGATGGACCAGCTGAGAGTGGCCATTGTCATGGTAAATTCTACCAGAGTGGACGCAGTACTAGCCACAGGATTATCATCATGGATTGCTGCAGCCATGAATCATCTGAAGGAATGGGAGGGCATGGGAGCGTTAGCAGGCCTTCTGGTGTTGGTCACCTTCATTTGCCTGTGGTATATATGCAAGATTAGAGTCTCACAACAGCGTAATGCAGCCATGACCATTCAGGCCTTTACAGCCATTGAAGCAGGACAGTTTCCCCAAGCATGGTTAGCTACCATCAAAAGCTAAAATGTTATGCTCAGGATGCGAGGCTAAGCACTGCACTCAGGGTCAGCCGCCTTGGACCCAGAGAAGAGCATATCTGATTGCATGCGGGTTGATGCCCCAGGTCCCGCCTCTGAGAAAAAGGTATCGGACGGGTCTGATGCTCTTTGGGTGGATGACACCTAAATGAACATCAGTACAAAGTCCCAATTTATTTCTAATATCAGAGATCAGACCTCTACTCTTTCCTGATGCGTCCAAAACAAAAAGGGGGAACTGTAGAGAGCTGCGTAATGCCGCGCCTGAAAGATGGAGCTCGTTTCCGCCTTCCACCTTCCGGATAGTGAGTGCTCTCTGTCACAAACAACTCCACATTTGGCTAAGGCTGAGGATCTGGCTTGCTTCCATGTATGTGGACCTATCTGCATTGCCCACGTGGCATACTGGGGTTGGCTACCCAGAGGCTATTTAAAGTGGGCTGGCTTTCCCCAGGGTCAGAGATTGTTCAAGGTTCCTGAATAAACTGCATTGAAAAAAAAAAGATAAAAGATAAAAAAAAATTCAGAAACACATCAAAAACTTCAACCATCATGATCAAATAGGCTTCATCTGAGAAATTTAGGGATAATTCAATGTATATAATTCAATAAATATAAACCATCATATAACAGACTAAAATGCAAAACCCACATTGTCATCTAAAATTTTCTATGTAGCATATTATGATCTTCTAATAAGTTCCAGAAGATTTTAAAAATATTTTACTTGGTAAGGTTAAAATATTGACATTATTCACTGTCAAATTTTAATAAATGTGAGTTAAGTGAATGAATAGAAACACAACCAATCAGAAGCAGAGCTTTCCATTTTTTAGATGTTGATATCAAACACATAGATAATACTACTATGCTCTGACCCTCTTACAGTGAGCCATGGATACTCAATACTATAATTTCATATTTGGAGTTGTTACACAGGATGGTAAAGTTATATCCAACTTAGTTTCAGAACTTAAAATTTGAGTACTTTAGATCACTGCCCAGTATACTCATAATTACATGGCATTGTGACAAGATATATATATATATATATATATATATATATATATATATATATATATATATATTGCAAACATGTGTATCTATATTTCAGTAAATATATATGAAGTAAAATAATATTATTAGTGGAATATGAAAATATGTATTTCACCTACTCAGATTTTCATGATGATCTGCATGTATTAATAAATATTAACATGACAGAGTTAGGCTTTGAGAAATTTGTAGTGACAGCATGTAAAATAGGTATGATAATGAGATAAGAATGCTAGAGGCAGGCTTGGGAAAATTGTTTTCAATCTGACTTGTAAATTGGATTCATTTAAGGGATAAATTAGAGAATGAAAAGTTAAAATGAGAACACATCTCAAAAGTATTGAATGGTTGTAGCCAGTGACTGCATAAGGTAGATTAATTTTAAAAATATGAAACATTAAAAAATATGAGTTATTTCCCTCAGAATGATCTTTTCTAGATCCCACCATTTGCCTGCAAATTTCATGATTTCCTCCTTTCTCATTGCTGAGTAGTATTTCATTGTATAAAAATACCACAATTTCTGTACCCATTCCTCCATTGAAGGACATCTGGGTTGTTTCCAGGTTCTGGGTATTACAAATAAAGCTGCTATAAACGTGGTTAAAAAAAAAAAAAAATGAAAGAACAGAAATGAAAAGCACAACATTGTAAACAACTTCATATGCGTGTGTCCCGTTCAATTATTATAACAGGAAAAATAAAAGTGATATATCACACTTTACAGCACAGAAACAAGTTTCTAACACAAGAACAGAAACGCAAAGCACTACTTTGTAAGGTAAATCACATGTGTGTCGCTAGCTGAATTAGGAATATAGGAAAACTGAAAAGTGATGTATTGAACTGTACTGCAAAGAAACAAGTTTTCATCGAAAGAACAGAAACAAAAAGCACAACTTTGTAAACTAATTCACATGCGTGTCGCCTGTTCAATTATTATAACAGGAAAACAGAAAAGTGATATAACCCTAACCTTTACCTAACACTAACCCTACCCCTAACACTAACCCTGGCGATAACCCTAACCTAACCCTAAACGTAACTTGTTCCTACAAAGTACTAATTTGTAAACAAAATTACATGTGTGTCGCTTCGCTCAATTATGAATACAGGAAAACTGAAAAGTGATATATCACACTGTACAGCAGAGGAACAGGTTTCGAACAAAAGAACATAAAAGCAAAGCACTACATTGTAAACTAAATCACATGTGTGTTGCTCGCTCAATTAGGAATACAGCAAAACTGAAAAAGTGATATATCGAATTGTATGGCAAAAAAACAAGTTTTCAATGAAAGGACAGAAACAAAAAGCACAACTTTGTAAACTAATTCACATAGGTGTTGCCCGTTCAATTATTATAACAGGAAAACTGAAAAGTGATATAACGCACTGGACAACACAGAAATAAGTTTCCAACAGAAGAACAGAAACGCAAAGCACTAATTTGTAAACTAAATCACATGTGTGTTTCTCCTTCAATTAGGAATACAGGAAAACTGAAAAGTGATATATCGCACTGTACAGCACAGAATCAAGTTTCCTTCTAAAGAACAGAAACGCAAAGCACAACTTAGTAAACTAATTCACATATGTGTCGCATGTTCAATTATTATAAAAAGGAAAACTGAAAAGTCATATAACCCTCACCCTAACCTAACCTAATCCTAAACCTAACCATAAACCTAACCCCTAACCCCAACCTTAACCTAAACATAACCCTAACACTAACCCTAACGCTACCTTGTTCCTAACAGGAACAAGTTTCCAACAAAAGAACATAAACGCAAAGCACTACTTTGGAAACTGAATCACATGTGTGTCACTCGCTCAATTAGGAATATAGGAAACCTGAAAAGTGATATATCACACTGTACAGCACAGGAACAATTTTCTAACGAAAGAACAGAAAAGCAAAGACTACTTTTAAATGGAATCACATGTGTCACTCGCTCAATTAGGAATACAGGTAAACTGAAAAGTGATATATCACACTGTACAGCACAGAGACAAGTTTCAACAGAAGAACAGAAGCATAAAGCACTACTGTAAAATAAGTCACATGTGTGTTGCTCTCTCAATCAGGAATACAAGAAAACTGAAAAGTGATATATCGCAGTGTACAGCACAGGAAGAAGTTTCCAACGGAAGAACAGAAAAGCAAAGCACTACTTTTAAATGGAATCACATGTGTGTTAACGTGCTCCACTAGGAATACAGGAAAACTGAAAGTGTTATCTCGAACTGTCCTGCACAGAAACAAGTTTCCATCGAAGAACAGAAATGCAAAGCACAACTTTGTAAACTAATTCACATATGTGTCGCCTGTTCAATTATTATAAAAGGAAAACTGAAAAGTGATATAAACCTAACCCTAACTCCCTAACACTAACCCTAATGATAACCCAAAACGCTAACCTTAACTTTAACAGTAACCTAACCTAACCCAAAACCTAACCCTACACTAACCCTAACCCTAACCTTAACAATAAAGCTAACTTGTTCCTAACAGAACAAGTTTCCAACGAAAGAACATAAGCATAAAGCACTACTTTGTAAACTAAATCACATGTGTATCACTTGCTCAATGAGGAATACAGGAAAACTGAAAAGCACTACATTTAAAACAGAATCACACATGTGTGGCTCACTCAATTAGGAATACAGGAAAACTGAAAAAGTTTCATCTCGCACTGTATGGCACAAAAGCACAGAAACAAGTTTCCATAGAAAGAACACGAAAAAGAACACGCCGAAAGCTGGTGACAGCTGAAGATGATATTTCCACAGATACACCTGCTACCACTTGAAGAGTCAAGGGCTGCAAGGATGACCACTAATTCTACTCGAGTGGATTCATCGCCCACAGATGGCTTATTACCCTGGGTTACTTCTGCCTTTTCTTACTTTAAGATTGGGTGGGGGTTGGAATGTTTGGTGCAGCACTAGTTTGGGGCTTAGTGTTTTTACTCTGGTTGTTCTGCAAACTCAATACCCAACATAAACGCGTGACTAGGTCTCGATCACAAAACACTTGTGGCCTTGAAACAAGGATCATCTCCCAAAATTTGGTTATCCATGTTAAAAATTAAAACAGACTGTGACACTCAGTCGATGCACCTCAGGGTTTTACCCATTGCCCTGAGTCGATGAGTGATCCAAGTCAATGTTGCCTTTGCCTAGCGGCTATGGTACCTAGATAGGAGGATGACAGCCCTTGCACTCCCTGCAATTTTATTCCATTGCACGGGAATGGGTGTCACCTCCTTTTTTAATCTTCTCCCTTAGCCCCTGCACCCAGAGGACTTGTCTCCATTGCACCTGCTGGGGTAAGGAAGTAATCTAAAGCTCTTGATCGCTTACTCCCCAAAGAAGGAACTCGCTTGATCGAGCTTAGGGCTCTCTTGTGCCACGCTTATAGGCTTTAAGGCAGTTTTCATTAAAACAAAAGGGGGATGTGGAGAGCTGAGACTCAGACGCCACTAGGTGGCGCTGACATTTTGCCCTCAAAACTGTAAAAAAAAAACCTCCAGTACACATGCACGGATTGCGCAAATTGCATAAGCAAGCTAAGCACACTGGGCCCAAGTCATCAGGCAGGGTAAAGCCAATCAGGGTATTGACAAGTCACTTAGGTGCGACCAGGGCTTATATAAACAGCGCCACTTCTAGGCCCTGGCGCTCTCCTCCCTCTCCTCATCCCCCTCTCCCTGCCCGGTGCTTGCCCGCCCTGGCCACGGCCCGCGGGACGCCGCGGTGTCCGTTGGCCAATGCGAGCGCCGCCCGCGCCCGCGAGGTGGCCGGGCCCGCTCTACTCTCCTCCTTTCATCAATTGACTGTAATAAAGGCTTGTTGCGGAAGGACCCTTGTACCCGGGTGCGTTTCTGCTGGCGAGAAAATCACGCGGATTCCAACACCCTGACAGATCTGGCCCTGACCTGACAGCCCTGGCCCTGGCCCTGACAGCCCTGGCCCTGGCGTTTTAGCCCTGGCCCTGGCCGCGACAGCCATGGCCCTGATCATGACAGCCCTGGCCCCTGACTCTGACAGCCCTGGCCCTGGCAGCCCTGGCCGTGGCCCTGATAGCCCTGAAGGCCCTGACCCTGTCAGCACTGCGGCCCTCTCCCTGGCCCTGGCCCTGGCCCCCAGCAGCCCTGGCCTTGGCCCTTGACCCTTGACTCTAACCTTTGACCCACTAACCCTAACACCTAACCCTAACCCCTAACCTAACCCTAACCTGACAGCCCCTGGCCCTGACCCTGACAGCCCTGGCCTTGGCACTGACAGCCCTGGCCTGACCCTGACCCCTGGCCTGACTGTTGACCCTAAACCTTGACCCCTAACCCCAACCCTAACCCCTAAACCTAACCCTAGCCTTGGCCCCCCTGGCCCAGCCCGCTAGCCCACCCCCTTGCCCTAGCCCCCAGCCCAATCCCTAGCCCCTAGTCTAGCCTCCCTGGCCCTAGCCGCCTAGCACCCTGGCCTAGCCCCTAGTCCTAGCCCTGGTCCTGGTCCCCAGCACTGGACCCCTAGCCCCAGCCCTAGCACCCCAGCCCTAGCCCCAGCCCCTAGCCCTAGCGCTAGCCCTAGCCCCAGCCCTAGCCCCCCAGGCCACTAGTATCAAACCTGGCCCTAGCTCCCTAGCCCTATCCCATTAGCCCCATCCCTAGCCCCCTATCCTGGCCCTAGCCCCCTAGTCCCCTAGACCACTAGCCCTAGCCCCCAGCCATAGCCATAGCCCCCTAGCCCTAGTCCTAGTCCTGGCCCCAGCCCCAGACCCAGCCCCTTTGCCCCTAGCCCCCCAGCCCCTAGCCCTAGTCCCCCTATCCCCTAGCCCCAGCCTAGCCTCCTGGCCCCCCTGGCTGTAGACCTGGCCCCCCTGGCCCCTAGCTCAGCCCTAGCCTCCAACCCCAGCCCCAGCCCTAGCCCGAGCCCTAACCTAACCCTGACCCGGACCTGACCCTGACCTAACCTAAACCAAACCTAACTCTAACCCCCTAACCCTAACCCTAACCCTAACCACCTAACACTAACCCTAACCCTGACTTTAACCCCTAACCCTGACCCTAACCCCTAACCCTAAAACTAAACCCCCAAACCCTGACCTGACCCTGACCCCTAACCCTAACCCTAACCTAAACCTAACCCTAACCTAACCTAACCTAACCCCTACCCCTAACCTATCCCTAACCTTAACCTGACAGCCCTGACCTGACCTGACAGCACTGACCTGACCCTGACAGCCCTGGTCCTGACCCCTGACAGCCCTGGCCCTGGCCTGACACCCCTGGTCCTGGCCTGGCAGCCCTGGTCCTGGCCCTGGCAGCCCTGGCCCTGGAACTGGCGGCCCTGATCCTGGCCCTGACCCTGACCCTTGCCTGACCCTTGACCCTGACCCTTGACCCCCCAACCATAACCATAACCCCTAACCCTAACCTGGCCCTGGCCCCCTGCCCTAGCCCGCTAGCCCAACTCCCTTGCCCTAGCCCCTAGCCCCAGCCCTGGCCCCCCTAGCCCCTAGCCTCCTAGCCACCTGGCCCCCTGCCCCCCTAGCCCTGGCCCCCTATTCCTAGCCTAGTCTTGGCCCCTAGCACTATTCCCCAGCCCCAGCCCAAGCCCCATAGCACTAGCCATAGCCCTCATCCTAGCCCTAGCCGTAACCCCAGCCATAGCCCCTAGCCCCATAGGCTCAGCCCTAGCCCTAGCCCCTAGTCCTATCCCCTAGCCCCAGCCCTAGCCCCTAGCCCTAGAACTAGCCCCCCATTCCCTAGACCCCAAGCCCCTAGCCCACTAGCCATAGCCTAGCCCCCCCCTAGCCCTAGTCCTAAACCTGGCCCATGCCCTGGCCTCCTGGCCCCTGGACCTGGACCCTAGCCCTAGTCCCCTAGTCCCGTGGCCCCAGCCCTAGCCTCCTAACACCCTGGCCCTAGCACTAGCCCCCTAGCCCCCCTAGCTCCAGCCCTGGCCTCCAGCCCCAGCCCCAGGCCCAGCCTAGCCTTAGCCTAACCCTAACCGTAACCTGACCTGAATCTGACCTGACCCTAACCTAACCTAAACCTAACCCTCTCCTAACCCCTAACCCTGACCTGACCTGACCTGACCTGACCCCTAACCCTAACCTAACCTAAACCTAACCTAACCTAACCACCTAGCCTAACCTAACCTTAACCCTAACCCCTAACCCTAACCTAACCTTAACCCTAACCCTAACCCCTAACCCCTAACCTCTGACCCCTAATCCTAACCTAACACTAACCTAACCATAAACCTAACCTAACACAAACTCCAGCCCCAACCCCAACCCCAGCCCCAACCCTAACCCCAACCTAACCTAACCTAACACTAACCTAACCCTCTAACCTGACCCTAACCTCTAACACTAACACTAACCCTCTAACCTAACCATAACCATAACCTAACCTAACCCTAACCCTAAACCTAACCATAACCTAAAACTCACCATCTAACCCTAACCGTAACCCTCTAACCTAACCTTAACTGAAATCCTAACACTAACCCCAACCCTAACCCTAACTAACCCTAACCCTAGCCTAAAAATTAATTCAAATTTAGAATTGGCCAAGGAGTTTCATAAAAGTTTTCATGTTACAGCTGAGACATTGTGTCATCAATTTGACATACTAGAAAAGCGCTAGAATATTGTTACCCAATGTCAAAATTGTTGTCAGTTCTTACCTATGCCTCATGTTGGGATTAATCCCAGAGAATCCGTCCACTACAAGTGTGGCAGATGGATGTTACTCACATTTCATTGTTTGTTAAAATTCAATATTTGCATGTTTCTGTTGATACTTGCTCTGGA
>JAEOAE010003946.1:0-33720 GCA_036365155.1 Meriones psammophilus | reverse complement strand
ACCAGCTACATGGCAGGGTTTTGATTTGGGTTTGAGGAAGTGCTGGGAAGTTCTGGTTTAACAGTTACAGGATTGGGTGACATTCAGCAAGGACAAGCTTTTCAGAAGGTGACTGGCTAACATAACTAACAATGAGTGAGATATCTGTAGGCTTCCAGAATGTCAGGTATTTTCTGTGCCATTGAATGTTCTATTACAAGGTTGCTAGGCTGCTCATAACAAATGCCCCAACCTGAGATAAGATACATTCCCATTCTTGTGGTTATCCTCAGGCTGTTCTTTGGATAGGTAATCTTATGACCTTGTTGCTGGAAATGGTGAGGCATGGCCTACCTAGTTCTTGGTGACTTTGGTGTGGAGTCACTGGTCTTGTGACCTTTAGATGACCTTTTTTCTGGCCAAGTTTCTGGTAACCTTTGGGGGTGTCAGGTCTGGTTCTCAGTTGTAAGATTCATTTGGAATTTTGAGATGGTTTTAAATGGTATGTCCTGTGACAGATAGCACTCCAGTATTAAGCTGAGATATAGAAGAGTAGAATAGATGATGTAAAGGATTTACCATTACTGAGAAACTAGTGGCACCAGTTAGAATTTATCTGAGGAAAGACTACTTGTAAAACACTCCACAGATAAGTAGTATGCTACCAGGCCTGTTAGAGATTAGGATCCTGGAACATACATGTTTGCTCACCAGGATTATCCAGAAATGTGGCTCCAAACCATAGCAAAGGGGAAACATATTTAAAACCAGCCACAAGATGCATCCTCATATCAAAGAACAGGCTTCTAACAATCGGTTCAAGGGGATATTACAGGGTCACAACCAACATTAAGGCCTGGTGTCCCGTAAAGGTCCAGTTTTCTACTTGAGAAATGTATAGTTCTGCCCCATAAGGATCACTAGGGTTACACAGGGTGACAACTCTTTGAAAAGGAAAAACTCTGTTGTGTTGATGGTTGGCCTGATCAAGCAAGGATTTATCTGAGGCCCTCATGTATGGAGAATGACATAGATCTCTGCAAACCCAACAAGAAGTTTGATAGAGTCAGCCTAGGGCCTTGAGAACTTTCCACAAGGTCCCAATGTATAGAGAACAACACAGATGTCTTTCTCTAAAGCAAGTATTACTTGTGAGACCTGGTAATGGTCCAGGGACCAGGGTCTTTAGGAAGGCATTGCTTTAGAACCTGGCAATCCAATTCTTCCCAGCCATAGAGCTATAGTTTTCAGTCCCAAAGCCATTGTAGGCTTGATCAGTATTGTTCTCGAGATATCTTGTGCTCCCTTCATGCAGCATTGTTGTACTAGACTCCTCCTGAGTTTATCCCATTGTGTGATAGTTTGTGTTGACTTCACAGAAGACATTTCATTCTTTTTTTTCCATTCTTTTTTCCCTGCAAGTATACTGGATGCTCTTCTTTCTAATAAGATTACTTGGCATAAGACATAGCTTGTAAAAGAGCTCTGTTGCAGGATATTTGCTCACTGTGAACCCAAAGATTGTGTTATTTACTGAAAAAAAATTAGTTGTGGTGTGTTTGAGCCATAACAAACACCTTTAATCCAAGAGCTTTCTGTTCCAATATTGTAAGCAGAATTAAATGAAGTCAACCATAGGCCAAGATGCAGAGTATAAATCCAGTTGACAGGAAGTGAACATAGGAATATTAAGAAAAAAAATATAGAGGGTAAGAAGGAGTTGGGAGGAAGAATAGAGAGACCCTGGAAGGGGAAGTGAGGAAATTTAGTCATGAGGAGGTTGTTTTAGATGGCCTATGAGAAAGGGATTCATCCTGGGACCTAGGCCTGAGACTGTCAACTGGGTGCTTTGTCTGCCTCTCTGAGCTAGCTGGCTTTCACCCTATCATTAAGATCCAGAGTCTTCATTGGTAAATTAAATGATTTGAGATGTTGTAAAAAATAACAGACCTCCTACTGCAGCTTTTATCTTTTTGACCTACTCTTCCTATCTTTCTCATTCTCTGAGGTATTCCATTTAGGACATTGTCACTGAGGAGTGAACTGCTGTTTTTTCTTAAGGAATAATTCTGGGTATATTTTTTGTTGTGTAAATCTCCCTGAGTATATCATCTCTCTAAGTGGCTAGACCACTTAGTCTCCAATCCACATTTAAATTGTTCCAAACATAACCTGGGGCCTGAATCTGAAAGTGACTTAGGGTGACAGGATATGTGGAATGTAAAGTCAGTTCTCACCTGGCTTCTTTTGAGTATTATCCAGAGCTGAAAGTATGCTGTCATTAAAGAGAATTTTCTTTATTAATCTTTTAATTGTGTGAGTAGTCATTTCTTTTTGGAAAGACATATTAATTCTAGAACAGCTGCATCTTCAGCCTCATAGAAAAATGTTTCTGAGACAAACTATGCTGATGCAGGTGACCTTGATACCGGTTTGTCTTTCCCCAAGGCATTGACCATGTTTCTTCTTCATGAAACTTTTTAAATTCTTTAGTTAAAGGGCTGTACCACAACACAGTTTTAAAATTACTCATATGGATCATTTAATGAACTCTCCATTTCATAAGAGGAAAAGGATTTCCATGTGGAGCTTCTGTGTTCAGACCAGAATAGGAGAAACAGTTATTATGTACACTGCAGGGGAAAACAGGATAAGAAATAGCTAGATCACAGACTAGAGTGTTTTGTTGTTGGTGTTGTTTTATGGTTTTTGTTGTATTTGTTTTTTACACTGGGTCTCTCTATGTAATCCTGGCTATCCTGGACTCACTTTGTAGACCAGGCTGGCCTGGAACTCATGGAGTCCACCTACTTCTGTCTCCAAAGTGCTGGGACTAAAGTACACATCCCCACTCCCTGCTTGTTCAGAATAAAGTTTAAGGTAGTAGGCTGGAGGGGGTAGCATTATGAAGAGGGACTGAATTGAGGCAGGGGGAGGTTTTTTACTTGTAATTTCCTAACACGTATTTATTAATTCATAAATGAAAACAAATCACATTGGTGGGTGTACAATTTAGTTCAGGTAGCTTGATCCAGTGAATATTTAATGCCAAATTAAGTGACTGTCCTATGCCCATATGTACAATCCTCATTGATACTGTTATGTTATGTCAGTTCAAATTTGAGACAAAGGCTATTAGCTCAATCTGTGTCTGTCAGGTTACAGGTCTCAGCAGCTAACATTGTACACAGGAGGAAGGTCAAACAGCATCTTATTAATGGATTTCCCTCTAGCACAGAATGGCCTATTCCTTTTCAAAGTAAGTATGCCTATGTGGTTTTTCAACTCTGAGGTTAAGAGCATTGGCTGCTCTTCCAGAGGTCATGAGTTCAATTCTCAGCAACTACATGGTGGCACACAACCATCTATAATGAGATCTGGTGCCCTCTTCTGGCATGCAGGTGTATATGCACACAGAACATTGTATACATAATAAATAAATCTTTTCTTAAAAGTCAGGTGTTGGCATTATTAAATTTTATTTTGTTGATGCATCACTGCTGTAGTCTTTTATTAGTTAATATTCTCTGATAATCCCTAGTCATTAAGAATCTCATTCCTTTTTCTCTAGTTGTTTGATATATGTTTTTGTTTAAAGCAATGTCTCCTGTAGAATAGCCTTTCATATGTTATGTAAGTGAGTCTTTCTTTGAGCACTGAATGTTGCTCGTACTGCCCAGTGCCTAGAATATAGTCCTGCAGCTCTTGTTAGGTGGACCCTGACTGGTGAGTGTGAAGTAAAAGAGAACAGTGAATGAGTGTCCACTGTGTACTCTGATGTTTTTTGGAGGTGGGAAATTATAAATAAAGAATTGAGTTCACTTACCTACTTTGAAGTTGGTGTAGTCACAACACAGAAAGGGAGAGGGAGGAGGGAAGATGGCAATGAGTCAGGTAATCAATTTTAGATGGTCAATAAAAGTGAAAAATGTACATTTGGGAGGAGTTATATACAAAGGAGTCAAGAATATGGATTAGTTGCTGAACTTGTTTCTGGAAAGCAAATATCTATAGTTGCACGAGTTCAAACAACACAGAAGTTCTGGATAAACTGCTGTGGTAGTGACTAACAGGAACGTTTCTCCTTCCCCCATTTGAAAATGTACAACCTGAGAGAAAAGTTGTAATACTTGGTGTGCTCTAATACCTATTATAAGTCCCTGAATAATAATGGACTGTAAAACCATTTTCAACTTTTAAAAATAATTTTTGAGATTATAGTGAAATTGTTTTAACCTTTTCATTCCTCTCTACTCTTACATCTCAAATGCTGGGATGAATGGTTAAGGTGGCTACTTAACAATCAAAGAAGATAGGGTTCTCAGGTTCTCCCAGAATTTCTCAGTCCTTACCTGTTACAAGGTATGGGTGTCATACCCAGATTTCTAGCCCAGGAGTTGAACTGCCCTCCTCCCAGCTTTCTTATGTATTCCAACCATTTTGGTTACCTGGTATTTTTCATTTATCATTTACCCTCCTGGCCTTTTGTTCTGGCCCTCCACTTTTCTCTCTCCTCTCTTCTCACATGGCTCAAGGTCATGTCATATCTAGACTGTCCCAGATGTTCCTGTATCTGACTCTGTTCTCCCTTCTATCTGTAATAAACTTTCAATTCCAACATATCAAGGAACAGCCACGTCCTTTTTGTTTTATTTTTCATTTTCATTGAGCCCCTATTAACTATTCCTTGCTTTCAAAGTCATGGCCATTTGTTTCTTTAATGGTTGTTACTGTTTGGCTTTGACTGAAGTTTCGCTGAAGGACTTTACAACTATGAGGTAGAGATGACTGCACTGGACACTGATTCTGTAATGCAATGTGCAGCATAAATGACCTGTATCTTGGAAGATGAGCTGGTGCCATGGGAAAGTGGAAGACTCTGTTTTAAAACATTTCCAAGATGAGGGTGTTGCAGGATATTTGATCCTAGTGTGATCCCTTAGATTGTGAACTGTAAAAACCTGAGCTTTGTTTAGTGTGGTTGAGCCCTAACACAAACCTTAATTCCAAGAACTTTCTGTTTATTGTAAACAGGTGATTCTGGTGGTGTTCTGTCAGCCCCAGAACATACCTTTAATTCAAAAGCTCCCTGTGCACAGGATTTAATAATGTTAACCCTAGGTCAAGAAGCAAAGCAGGAAACCAGCTGACATGGATTAAAGAGTAAGAGGAACTTTCAGCTGAAATGTATTTAAGACAGAGTGTAAAAGTGAAAGGAGGTTTAGCTTGGTAGCTTTTGGGCCTTTGGAGCTTTGAGCTAGAAAGCCTTTGGCCTTGGCTTCCTTTGGTCTATCCCCCCCTGAGCTGTCATCTGAACTGGTGAGATTTTGTGGATTTTTCCTCTTGGAGGTGAGGTGAGTACCATGGTCAGATGGTGCTTTCTCTGCCTCCCTGCGCTAGCAGGTTTTAAAATCGAATAATTGGGGTATTCATTCTTTTATAACAACACTAGGCTATTAGCTAGTGTTGCCCTAACTGTGCCCAGAGAGGTTAGGGCAACGTTAGAATGCCTCTGCTATCTTCATCATTTGATCTTTGATCCACTGGTAGAGGAGCTACTACTCTCCTGAGATTCAGCTGTATTGTTCAAGCTAATTGGAGACTCTTGGTAGGCTTAGCAGTGAGGAGCAACAGTGTGGGTGGTAGATTATGAGTTTTTTTTTTTCTGGGATTTTCCTTTGATGTAGCTCAAAAGAGCTATGAGTGAGACCATGAAGAGCTTAAGATAGCCTAAATATAACTCCATTTTGTAATAAAGATCTTGACTGGGAACTGAATTCAGGTACCAGGAAATATCACAGAATGTACACCTGGCAGAAAACAAAGTTAACTCTCCTAGCAACAGCCTGCAGGAAATATAACAGAATAAATGCTTCATAGAAAATAGAGACAAACTCCGTGGCAATAATCAATGGGAATCGGTTGAGAATCGGGTGGGAAAATTCTCCCCAATGTTTCATATATGGTTTAGAAAAATAGCCATTGTGATTATATGCCTTAGCCATTGTGATTATGTGCCTCAGAAAAGGTCACCCCGCCCTGCTAAACTTCACCCAATTCTGTAACGCCAAGGCTTGTGCCCCCCTGCTTGCTGCCATGGAAACCCCCTGCTCACAGACTTTCCCTTTAAAATTCCTGTTCCCTCAGAGCTCGGGGTCCCACTTCTCTACTGCTGCGCCAGTGAGAGTTGGGTCCCGAGTTCGATCGCTCTCGTAATAAAGCTCTCTTGCAATTGCATCGAGTCATCTACTGGTGGTCTCTGAGGGTCCCATGAACCTGGCATAACAACCAGAGGCGATGTCATGCTGAGTATGGGGTCATTGTCCCCAGGCCAGGAAGAGCAGGCTGCAGAGCTATTACAGCCTGATCTGCTTTGAACTATATGGACTGTGGTTCAGATTGTGTTTCAGGCTGTGGTTCTGTTGGTCTCCATGTGGTGATCTCAGCAGAGACCCTTGGCCTCCAACCTGTCATGAGTGTTGGTTGTCCAGAGAAGTGAAAACTTTGCAGGCTGGGCAGTAGAAAGTTGTGGTGCTTATAATATCAATATCTATTGTGTACACTCAGGCATTGGTTTTGCAGTGGACAGATTGTAAAACTAAAGGTCTCATTTCTAGAAATGATGAATGTTGTATTCCACACATGGTTTTGTGTAACAACTTTTACAAATAGTTTTGAAACTGGAAGGAAAGAGTTGGTGGTGATCATCCTTCAGCAATAATTGATTATTTGTTTTGATTTTTTTACCTTGCATCTACCACCAGACACAATGGCATGCTTTAGAGAAATTCAATTCCAGGGTACAAAATGAATTTCTGAGATGCAGAATTTTGTCAGGTGTGCCTGGTTGTATGTAAGTGGATAGGGCAGATTCCACAACTTGTGGCATAATCCATGCATCAGGAAACATATTAAAATATTCTCCAACATTGTATTGTGTGTGAGTGTTGGCAAGGGCTGGGCTGTGCCTGAACCCACAAGGGGACACGGGGGACTGCAAGCCATAGCCCAGCTTTATGATCACCTCCATTTTCTAAGAGACTTCCAGAGCAAAAGGACTCTCTGTAAAGGAGGTTAGTAGTAGCTGGAGGGTCAGAAATATAACAGTTTAGGTATCACTTTGTTTTTGTCTTGTAGCAGTTGTGAAATCTGTGTTTATTTAATTTGTATTAATTAGAAAATCAAAGGTATCTCTGGTCCAGTGCACATTTTTCATACTAGAGTTTCCTTACATCTTTTCATGTAAACTTGACTATATTTTAGGATTATGTTTTTGGCTTTTTCTCCCACCCCCTCATTCTTTCACAAACACTGTACACATTTTTGATCATGTGAAGTTAGTACAGAAGTCGCATCATGCCAGAAGATTATGAGATTCATGACAATAGAATCATCCCTTATTTTTCTGTTTTCCTCTGTTTCTTCCCAGGTGGCTTTTCTGATATGAGATAGAGATTTTGGATTGTTCTTTAGCAATCACATAAAGACAATGTGCACTATGTCTGTAGAAGGCAGAAAAGACAACATGAAGGTCAGTGATACCAGTTGGCCAGTTTACTCTTTCTCTTTTGATATTTTCTTTTGGTGATCTGTCATTTTCTTCACAAGTTTCATGTGTCCAGTTGTGTCCATATTCGTTAGTTGAAAGATTTTATTCTCCTGAAAAGATTAAATCAAAACCCTGCCCCATCCCTAATTCAGGGGAGAGGGTCCTACCTTTTTAGGCATGTTATTTTTTTATAGGGCAAAATGGTTTTTTGGAAATAGAAAAAGTATAATATCTCAATTAAAGTTAAAAAAATCTTTGAAAGTTTAAAATATATCTTAAAGTGTATTTATTTCTAGATAATAAAGGGCATTCACTTTGCTTTTCAGCCTGTCTCTTACATGTAGCTTTTAAATGAAATCAATGTAAATCGTATGTGCCTGCCTCTGCCTCCCAGGTAGTATGTAAAAGGCACGTGCCTCCCAAATGCTGAGATTAAGACTATGAACCACCAACACCCTCTCATTGTAACTCCTGAATTTAGAAAACAACTAATTAATACAGAACTGCTTGTCTTTGCTGGGCTTAAATGCATGGTCTATCACCATGCTACTCAAATATGTTTTTATTCACTCCAAAGTATTCCAACTCAAACAAGTTTATACCTTTGAATTTACTTAAAACATTTTAAACCTCTTAACTGTTTTTAATATGAAACAACAAAATTATCCTTTTTTCTTAAGAAGAAAACTTTAGTCTTTATTAAGTTAGTTTGGACTGAATGACCATGCTATCTGATGAACAGTTACCTCTGCTTATTCAGGAGATCTCTACTATTCAGATGTAATCGTTTTCAATTTTGATAGGATCCACCTTTCTTTTCCTGTGGAAACATTCGGTTTTACCAGTGAAGAAACAGTTCAGTAGTTTCTCACTGTCTACTCCTTTTGGTTATGTTTACTTCCCTTTGTTCTAGAGTATTTAGGTGTGCTGTTAAGTTGCTACTAAGAGATCTTTCTGATTGTTTTTTTCTGAATGTACTTAGTGGTAGGAACTGTCTTCCAGTCAACACTTCCATTGTATACTATGAGTTTTGATATGTTGTGTAATCATTTCACTGACTTCTAGAAAGTCTTTAATTTCTTTCTTTATTTCAGTTTTGATCCATTTTTTATTCAGTAGAGAGTTCAATTTCTCTGAGTCTGTAAGCTTTCCATTGTTTTTGTTATTGGTGATGTGCTGCTTTAAACCTTAGTGGTCTGATAGGATGCAGGAGGTTATTGCAAGTTTCTTATATCTTTTGAGACTTCCACTCTTCAAGTATATCATCAATTTTGGAGAACAATATATGAGTTGCTGAGAAGAGGGAACAATCTTTTGTGCTTGGGTGCATGTTCTGTAAACATCATTTGGGTATATTAGTTTTTTGATGTTAGTTAGCTGGAGCATTTATCTCTTCAGTTTGGTCAGGAGGACTTTTCCATTGGTGAGAGTGATATATTGAAGTCTTCCCCTATCAGTTTAAGAGGGCTAGGCTGTGATGCAAGCTGCAGCAGAGTTTTTTGTTTGTTTGTTTTTTGTTTTTTTATAACTTGGGGGCTCTTATGTTTGGAGCATAGATGTTAAGTATTGAAATGTTATATTACTGGATTTTTTTTTTAATATGTCATGTCCTTTGCCATCTTTTGATTAGTTGTTTTTGAAGTCTGTTTTGCTAGATATTAAAATTCATATATGAGCTTGATACTCTAGTCCATTTATTTGGAATATCTTTTCCAACCCTTTACCTTCAGATAATATCCATTTATCTCAAGGATATATATCTCAAGGATGTGAAGCTGTGTTTGATGTATTTAGAAGGGTGGATTCTGTTTTATCATCTATTTTGTGAGTCTGTGTCATAATAGATATCCTTTTCTTAATCATAAGAGTATGAGATAATTTTAGTAGTCAAATTTGTTTTTTTTTCTAATGTTGAAACTTTTGTATGCTTTAATGGAATCTCTTCAGTTGGAGTAGCCCTCAACTCCAATGCATGTTTTATTGTTGCCAAAGGAAATAACCAGATTGAACAAGTTGAGTGCTGGCCAGTGATTTCTTTGATTTTGATTTTGACTATAATGTTATTGTATTTGCTTATAGGACTGTGTTATATTTATAGGGTTAGCTTTGTGTTTCCTTTTGACAGGGGTGCTATGTATATTGTGTGATTTGATTAGTTATAATCTAACTATATTTTTTCTCTTGAAAGTCATAGACCTTCACATACTTTTGCCTTCTGAAAATTTATTAAATTATGTTATAATTCCTTGAGTTTTTCTTGATTTGGAGACTTGATTTAGAGAAATAGTTTTACTTTACTCTTATTGATCTTAAAGACTTGCCTCTCCTCATTTCTTGGTATATCTGTGTTTTTCATGTTGTTATAATCACCAATGTCTCGGTTTTTGCTACTTAAGTGACTGATAGAATTAACACATTGGTTTAGGGTTTTTAAAACTTTCTCATATATTGTTGTCTCTTTGTCCTTATTAGCTTCAGTTGTCAACATTTCAAACCCTACAGTCATTTGAGAGAGCCTCAATTAAAGGCCTGTGCTCATTAGAGTAGCTGGGTGCTATATCTGTGAGAGATTGTGTTGACAGATGATTGATGTGGATAGGATGAGAGATGCAATATTCCTAAGCAAGTAGGCCTGGGCCATGTAAGACAACTACCTAAGTATGAGACAGTGATGAAGCAAGAGACCAACCCAGAAAACTTTTGCCCATGGCTTTTGCCTTAATTTTCTTCAAGCTTGACTTTCTATGCTAAGCTCCCAAAGTAATGGACTGTGATCTGACAGTACCAAAATCAATGAATAAACCCATTCATGACCTGAGATTCTTTTGGTTAGGGGATGTAGTCACAGAACAAAGTAGCAAATTAGAACGAAAAAATATATGCAAAGAGTGATTTTGCTGCTGGACAGAATCTTTGAATGTTCTCTTTTTAAGGACTGTGGAAAACATCAGTATTTAAGATGGCAAAAGCATTACAAAGCTGTATACAGAGCTTCATCAGTTGTTCTGATAGGACCTAGAAGATCAGAGTATTGAGAGTAATGCAGACAGAGGAAGTCCATGTCATAAGATTTCTGTGGACAATAGACTCTATGGAAAATTAAGCTAGAGATCATTTGTGTGATATTTTAGCTGCAAATCATATTTATTCTGCCCATGCCTAAAATTGAGTAAGGCAGAATTAAAAAATGATATTCATAGAGTAAATGCCTTCTTACTAATTCTTCTGTTAATGGAAGTAGGACTCAAAGTGATTCCTAGTGCCAGGAATGAACTTCATATAAAGCCTGCTCCACATGGTCCAAGTGTGGCACGGTCTATCCCAATTTTGAATCCAAATTGACAGGCTCACCCATGTTGTGCTTTTTCTGGAAACAAGAAAGATGTAAAATTTAATGTAATAGATTCTTTGTGGTTTCTGTTCAGCACTGTGCCAGCCTTCTGTGTTTGGCAGAGTCAGATCACCAGTGAAGATACTGTAAAGGTTCATTGCATGAAGCAGTGAGGGTGAAGCCTGAGTTGCATCTTGACACTACAAGATGTTGAGATACCCAAGTTATGAGACACCTCCCATAGAGTGCTGCCTATAAGGAGTGGAAGTAACCAATCTGAAAGATGTATGAGATGTTGCATAGATAGGACCCTCTAAGCCTTTTGAAACAGCAACAGGATTTGCTGTTTTCCTTGCTGGTCTTCTTTCCTTGATACAGTCTTCCCTCACTATGTATACATTCCTCTCTACTGGAATGGGAAGGGGTATGCTGTGCATCTATGTTGGAATGATGTAACTTGCTTCTGATGTGGCAGTCAAGAGATTTTCTTATATGTCAGAAGAGACTTTGGTCATTTAAACAGTGTATGAGTTATGGCCAAATTTTAGGATCACTGAAGTTAGACTACATTTTCATCATTGGATGGACATAAGCCAATAGTGAATTTGGTCAGAAATTATTTGATCGAATCAAAAAAGCTCCCAGAGAATATGATGTTTCTGGTTTTGACATTGAATGAAAAAGTTTCTGTGTATCCCAGACTGTTCTGAAAGTCAGTATGTACACCAGGAAGGTGTTGCACTTACAGGTCTAACTCCAGTTGAGGGTTGGGGTAAAATTTAGGCCAACATGCCTGGCATCAACATTATCATCATTGGCTGCTGAGTCTGGATTGTAAGGTTTTGGGTTTTTATTTAGTTTTGTTTTGTTTTGTCTATGTAAGCATAGGTTTTTGTGGTGATCTTCATCCACATCTTGCATTTGAAATTTGGCAGAGAGTATATTTAATATTTTAGAGGGCATGTATTCATGACATTAACACTGTCTGAGCTTTCTGAGTCATTGAATGGCAGGGGTGTGACATTCTTCCAACCTGCTATGTTTTTTTTTAAACTTTATTCATTCATTTTATACACATTTAATTTATTTTTTATTTAAATTTGTTTTTTGTAATTTATTCTCTGACAAGAACTTGACTCTTTAATCACTCCTCTTGGGGGTGAAGCCTTGCAAGGCCACAGAGAATGATGATGCAGCAATCCTTGATGACACATGATAAGCTAGGGTCAGGTAGAAGGAGAGGAGTTCCTCCCCTATCAGATTAGGGAAAGGGCATAGGAGAAAAGAAAGAGGGTGGGTGGGACTAAGAATCGATGACAGAGGGGTCTACAGTGGGTATACAAAGTGAAAAAATTGTAATAAATAAAATTTAAAAATAATTTAATAGCTCAATTGTAGCCTCCTCCTTTGTCTCTTCCTCATCTCATCCTCCATTCCTCTTTCCCTCTTGTCCCATTTTATTAGATAGGGGGAGCCCTCCTCTCCTACCAGCTGACCCAAACTTATCAAATCTCACTAGGACTGTCTACACCTTCTTCCTTTGTGGTGTACCAATGCCTCCTCCACCATGAGGAAGTGATCAAAGAGCAGGCAACAGAGTCCATGTCAGAGCCAGCCGCTGCTTCCCTTACTATGGATCCCACATGGAGACTGAGCTGCCTATCAGCTACATCTGAGCAAGGGTATGGGTCCTCTTCATGAACGGTCTTTGGTGCATGCATCAATCTCTGCATGTCCCCACAGTCCCAGATTTGTGACCTTGTTCGTCTTCTTATGGAGCTTCTGTCAGCTTTGAGTCTTTATATCCCCCCACTCTTTCCTATGACTCCCTGTGCTCTGCCCAAAGTTTGGTTGTGAGTCTTAGCATCTGCCTTGATCCCCTACTGGGTTGAGTTTTTCAGAAGACATGTATGTTAGGCTCTCATCCTGTTCCCTCTCTTCAGTAATGTCTGGTATCAATTCTATTTGCACTTTTGAATGAGAATGGAGCATCCTCCATAGGGTCCTCCTTTTTAATTAGCTTCTTTAGGTCCGTGGATTGTAATATGTTTGTCCTGTATTATGGCTATTATCCACTTATAAATGAGTATATACTGTCGCGCGCAACCTTCGCCGATAAGGAAGACGCTGCAAATCAAGATTTGTCCAGCAGAATCTTTATTGTAAAGCTCTTTTAGGTAGATGGAGAAGGACCCCAAACCCCAAATGCACTCTGCTTAAATAGCCTGCAGGGCTACGTGCTCGTCTGTGATTGGTGCTCCGCACAATACCCAATTACCATGTGTTCTCTGATAGGGAGAGCACTCAAGTCCATATTAGCATCATGTGGCGCATGCGCTGCTGTAAGGCGAGTTCTGGCAAGAAGAACCAGGAAGCAGGAAGCCAGCGCCATCTTGTAATGGCGAATGCGGCTCCCGACATCTCCCCCTTTCTTTAAAATTACAAGCAAAGCCAAACGTAATACTATGAGATTTCCGATCAGCTCACTGACTCAACAGTATAAGCGATCGAGGAGGTTACATAGTATAAGAGACCCTTTGCACCTTGAACCCCGTGCAATGGGAACCTGAGCCCTGGGAGATGCAAAGGTCTGTTCAGAACAGCATCCCGGTGCAATGGGAACCTGTGCCCGTCAGGAGTGCCATGAGTTCTGACAGTGTCTCAACGGCTAAGCATGTTTAACCAAACTTGAGGGGATGTTCCCTGTTCGACAGCCAGCATAGCCTGAACTATGGCCACATTTTTTGCATGTTGTTGTCTCTTGAACTTGCAAAGCAACCAAAGACAGAGGAGCAGTCCTGCAAACAAGGTCACTCCAAACAATCCTACACCAACCCATTCTTTAAAATAAGAAAAAGCAGAAGAAAACCAACTAAACAACCCCTGAGTGATAGAAATATCTAAACGAGTAGAATTAATTTGAATAATGGCTAAACGCAGCTTTCTCATGGTTTCTTCAAACTCAGCACTCCAATTGGATTGCAGTAGCCCAGACAATTCTTTAGACAGGTTTGCTGCTTTAGTAAAATTATGATATTGTATAGAAGTTATACAAAGTCCTGGTAATTTAACCTCACATCCTAATTGAGCCAGTTGCCACAATATTTCTATTTGTTCCTGAACTAAATCAATGCGTTGATTAACAATCATTAATCCTCCTCTTAATTGATTATTCATAGATGCTTGAATGTCTATTGCTTCACTCACTAATGCAGACAAATTATTAAGGGTTTGAGCAGTAGCCACCTGACCCTGCAGCGCTAAAGCTGACGCGTTAAAGAAGCCCCAACCGCTGCTGTAGCTATAATGGCTACCAAAGCTGCAGTAATACCAAAATCCCGTTTTGTCGAAACAGAGCCAATGAATTACTTGCTTTGACTGGCAATGGCAAAACCTAGGCATACGGGCCACGGTAGCTGTATCATATTCACTTGCATTCCAACAAAGGGTAAAAGCATCCTGTATCATTGCATGCAATCCAAACAAAAAGGGGCCAGACACACACTGGGGTGGATCCCACCCTCTTAATCTTGTGAATCCGGGACGTGGTCATGTTGCCCTCATGTAAATCGGCAACAACCACCGCCCCACCCAGAAGAGTGACCATGGGGAGAGATCAGTACAACTGCCACCAGTACCACACAGCAACCAGGTGTCAAAAGGATTAACACTGTCGTAGTCCCAGGAATTGAGTTCAGAATAGTTACTGTGTCCTTCCATCGGTGAGAAGGAAAAAAGCTCATTCTCAAGAAAACGTGCTCTACGGCTTTGACAGCCTGTCCATGGAAAGATGGAAGAAGGGTCCCCTGTCGCCAACGCAAAATGGGGCATACTGGGACTGAAGCGTCCGGAGCGGTTGTACAGGCTGAACTGGATGAACCACATGCCGCCACCACCCAAAAAGGATCGTAAGCATTGTCCAGTGTTCTTCTTCTAGCTTGGCAAAAGAAAAATTTCCTAACTTTATGCACGTATCAGCACGAGTCTGGTTGATTGTAAAACAAAGACTGCCATTAGTCAGCTGGGTACTATTATCAGGTGTCGGCGCTATGTCTGGAGACATTGGCAAATATGGTAGTCCGAGGGATTCATTGGTGGTAAAAAAGCGAGGAAGACTTGTGCATCATACATGACCGCATCGGTCGTGGGAATGTTGACAGGATCCCCAGCGGATCTCCTGGGTCTTCACCTCCAAGCTCATCAGGATTCCGCTCGACAACAGGATCAGAAACAAGGCCATCATGCTTCACCACCCGGGTCAGCCGCGCAGGAACCCAAATCGGATTTTCTTGGCCCTGTCGAAAAACACAAACAGCTCCCCTGGATCTTATTAATATAGGATCCGGTCCTTTCCATTGATTATCAAGTACATCTTTCCATTTTACAAGTTCTTTTGGAGATGCATGAATGACATGTCTGTCTGCAGCAGACTGTCCATTAGAATCCAATTTCAAAAAATTTAAGGTAAATAAAGTAAGGGAAAGAGTCGCTTTCTGACCCATATTTATACTGGGGAAGATTCCTCCTTTTTGTTTTTGTAAATAAGTTTTGATTGTGCTATGTGCACGTTCCACCATGCCCTGTCCTTGCGGATTGTAGGGCAGTCCCGTGACATGATGGACTTCCATCCTATAGCAGAATTGTTGAAATGTTTTGGAAGTATAAGCAGGTCCGTTATAAGTCTTCAACTGTTGTGGCTTTCCCCATGCTGCCCACGCTTCCAGGCAATGGGTGATAACATGAGCCACCTTTTCTCCCGATAGAGGTGTGGCGTGGACAACCCCGGAACAGGTATCCACAGAGACATGAACATACTTTAACTTACCAAAAGCAGGAATATGGGTAACATCCATTTGCCAGATATGTAAGGGTTTTAATCCTCTGGGATTAACACCAATAGCAGGTGTAGGTCTAAATTCTGCACAATTAGCACATTTTAGGACAATATCGCGGGCATCTGCTCACGAAATGTCAAATTTCATTCTAAGTGTCTCTGCTGGAACATGATATAACTCATGGAAAGCGGCAGCATTTTGCACAGGATTAAGCATAAGATAAACTGCTTTAGTGGCTTTATCAGCCAGGTCATTAGCTCTTGCCATGGGTCCAGGTAATAGCGTATGCGCTCTCATATGTTGAATAAAAAAGGGATTTACTCTTGTTCTAATAGATTGTTGAATATCAGCAAAAACTTGTGCAACAGTACTTTTGGAGGAAATTAGTCCCACTGTTTCTAGAATTTGTATTGCTCCCACCACGTAATGTGAGTCGGAGATAATATTTAAGGGCTGAGGAAAGGCTCGTAGAACCTCAGCTACAATAGCACATTCAACCAATTGCGGGGACGAAAAATTAAAGCACTTTTGAAATGCCTGATTATCAACAACATAACTTCCTATACCTGTCTTGGACCCATCAGTAAAGACATCAGTAGCTCCTATAATAGGCTGATTTTTAGTATTTTTGGGAAATATAAATGCATTGGTTAGAGTGAACTGTAATAAAGGATGTTTTGGATAATGATTGTCGATACCACCAGAAAAGGTACAGCGGAGAATTGCCCAAGTATCTATGGTGGCACACAACACATTTATTTGCTGAGCAGTATAAGGCACAATGATAGATTCCCGGCTCACAACCGAAATGAGTTAGAGCCAACTGAACACCCTTTTGAGCAATTTTCCCACCTGGGTTGGATAATGACTCAGCACTTTACCAGGGGAAGTTTGAGAATGGACCCACAATAGTGGTCCCTGTTGACCTCCACTGGATACATAGTTTGATTGACTACTCATTGTCCTTGGCCCGTGAGCATATCAAAGCTCCACTGAGGGCGCTGGTTGGCTATGTTTTGTTTTGCTTGAGCCATGCACAATTCTTGATAAATTGATCTCCAATCTAAATATTGGCCCATGGAGAGGCATGCCTTGACAGTGTTGGACCAATCATCAGGAGTCATAGCATTGGTGGCTAGTCTTTCTATTAGTGCCAGAGTAAACGAGGCACTGACGCCATACGTCTGCACTGACTCCACCAGAGCCTTTAATTGTTTTAAATCCAAAGGAGTGTGATGCCTTTGGTTTTGAGCATCTTCCCACACAGGGAATGCTGCCTGTATTTTTCTTACTTCTTTTCCAGGGATTCGTGAACTTCCTCCCCCAATCATATTTTTTTCTCTAATGCCTCATAAGGGGCGCTGTTGGCCCATACCCAGGCGTGTAGGGGCGGGCGCGCCCATGTCTCCCTTCCTCATACTTTGCAGCTTCCTCATCCAACTCAGCCTGTTCAGCAGGGTCAAGCCCTGCTTCCTCCTCAGAGTCAGATGACTCTTGCCCGATCCTCTCCGTCAGAGGACGTCTCCTCCTCAGAAGAGGATGATATTGTACAATTCTTAAACTCAGTGAGGAGAGGATACAATTTAGGATCCTCCTCACGTTTATTTTCCCCTGTCTCAGAGGCAGGCAGCAACTTTAAGTTTTTAGCTCGCTGTTCGAGCTCTTCTTCCTTTTTTGCAAGTTGCTTTTCCCTTTTCTCAAGTTCAGCTAGCTTATCTGATACTCCCTTCTCTTTACTCTTTACTTTCTTTTTCATAGGCTTATTTTCCTGTTTAGCCTTTTTTCCCTTTTCAGCTTCTGATAGACTATCTTGATGGTCTGATAAGGCCCGTTGGCCTTCCTTGATCTTTTCCTTACATCTTTCATCCTTAATGCAAGATTTTAGCAGTTTATACAATGGCTACACCCCTGGCTTCAGGGTCCCCCGTTCCCTTTCTCGTATCAGATCTCCTCCTAATTTATCCCATGACCCCTTAGAAAGGGACCCAGAGACCACAAACCAGGGAGCTATTCGATCAACCTCCTTAAGAAGGTTCCGCAACACCCTGTCAGGGATTTTTAAATCCTTTTGCTTAAGCAGCGCCTGCGCTGCTTCCAAAATTGGTTTAGTTGGTTGGTTACCCATAACTCCTTTATCTACAGGAGAGGGCGCGGCGGCTCAGTTATTTACCTGAGTCTTATGGCCAAATTATTCAAGGTCACAAAAAGGACGGACGCAAGTTTTATCCCGTTTCCCACAATTAAGACACAGACAGCACAAAAGGACGAACACGAAACTAACAACGAGAAACGGAATTACCCAGACCACAGAAATCATACCTTGCTGAAAAGTACTGCAGTTTCTCTCCCCTCTGGCTTGAATCTTCCTCCGACAAGCAGTCGGGGGTCCTTCGAGTCGCTCCTCTGCCCGGGGTCGGCGGTTCCCGGGTTTCGGCACCACTTTTCGCGCGCAACCTTCGCCGATAAGGAAGACGCGGCAACCGAAGATTTGTCCAGCAGAATCTTTATTGTAAAGCTCTTTTAGGTAGATGGAGAAGGACTCCAAACCCCAAATGCGCTCTGCTTAAATAGCCTGCAGGGCTACGTGCTCGTCTGTGATTGGTGCTCCGCACAATACCCAATTACCATGTGTTCTCTGATAGGGAGAGCACTCAAGTCCATATTAGCATCATGTGGCGCATGCGCTGCTGTAAGGCGAGTTCTGGCAAGAAGAACCAGGAAGCAGGAAGCCAGCGCCATCTTGTAATGGCGAATGCGGCTCCCGACAATATACCATGCATATCTTTCTGGTTCTGGGATACCTCAATCGGGATGATCTTTTCTAGTTCCATCCATTTCCCTGAAAATTTCACGATTTCCCTCTTTTTAATATGTGACTAGCATTCCACTGTGTAAATGTACCACAATTTCTATAACCATTGTTCCATTGAGAGACATGTAGGTTGTTTCCAGATTTTGGCTGTTATGAATATAGGTGCTGTGAACATAATTGAGCAAATGTATTTGTTGAATGGTGGAACATCTTTTGGAAATATGCCCAGGAATGATATATCTGAGACTTGAAGTAGCACTATTTCCAATCGTCTGAGAAAGCATCAGAATGATTTCTAATGTGGTCATATAAGTTTGCACTCTCACCAGCAATGGAGGAGTGTTTCCCTTTCTCCACATCCTCACTAGCATGTGCTGTCTCTTCAGGTTTTGATCTCAGCCATTCTGATGGAATATCAAAGTCATTTTGACTTGCATTTCCATGAGGACTATTGATATTTAGCATTTATTTAAATGTTTTCCCACCATCTGATATACCTCTGTGGAGAATTCTCTGTTTAGTTCTGTACCCCAGTTTTAAAGTAATTTGTTGGAGTTTAATTTCTTGAGCTCTTTATATATCTTGTTTACTATCCCTCTCTGCTATATATAGGGTTGGTGAGGATCTTTTCCTCAATCAATAGGCTGTGGGCTGTTGATTTGTTCTATTGACAGAATTCTTTGATTCATAGAAAGTTTTAGTTTCATGAGATCCTATTTATTAATTGTTGATCTTAGAGCCAGTGCTCTTCATGTTCTCTTCAGGAAGTTATCTTCTATGCCAATGTGATCAAGGCTTTTTCCCACTTTTTCTTCTAACTGATTTAGTGTGTCTGTTTTTATTTTGGAAGTCTTTGATCACCTTGGACTTTAGTTTAGTGCAGGATGGTCAATATGGATTTATTTTCATTTTTCTACATGTAGACTTCCAGTTATACCACCACCATTTGTTAAAGAAGTTGCCATTTTTTTCATTGCATGGTTTTGGCTTCTTTGTCAAAAATCAAGTGTCCCTAGGTTTGTGGGTTTATTTATGAGCCTTTGCTTCAATTCCATTGATTCACCAGTCTGTTTCTGTAATAGTAATAGTACCATGCTGTTTTTATTACTGTTGCTTTATAGTATAGTTTGAGATAAGGGATGGTGAAACCTCCTGAAGATCTGTTTTTGTGCAGGATTGTTTTAGATATTCTAGTGTCTGTTTGTTTGGTTGGTTGGTTTGTTTTCACATGAAGCTGAGAATTGTTCTTTCAAGGTCTGTAAGAAATTGTGTTGATATTTTGATGGGGATATCATTGAATCTGTAGATTGTTTTTGGTAATACGGCAATTTTTACTATGTTGATCCTACTGACACATGAGCATGAGAGATCTTTCTATCTTTTGTTATCTTCTTCAATTTCTTTTTTTTCCGAAGGCTTGAACGGTTTTTGTTTTTGTTTTTTTTCATATAGGTTTTTCACTTGCTTGGTTAGGGTAACACCAAGATACTTTATGGGATTTTTTCTGGCTATTTTGAGAGGCGTTGTTTCCCTAATTCTTTCTCAGGCAGTTTGTCTTTTGTATACAGGAGTGTTACTGATTTTTTGTTAACTTTGTATCCAGCCACTTCGCTGAAATGTTTTTCAATTGTAGGGATTCCCTGGTAGAACTTTTGGGGACACTTATGTATACTGTCATTTCATCTGTGAATAGTGATACTTTGACTTCTTCCTTTTCAATTTGTATCCCTTTAAACTCCTTTAGTTGTGTTATTGCTCTAGATAGGACCTCAGATAATATATTGAAGAAATTTGGAGAGAATGGGTAGCCTTGCCCTGTCCCTGAGTTCAGTGGAATTGATTTAACTTTCTTTCCATTTAGTTGGATGTTAGCTATAGGATTGCTGTGTATTGCCTTCACTGTGTTCAGATATGTGCCTTATAGCCTTCATCTCTTGGAGATTTTAAACAAGAATAAGCATTGGATATTGTCAAATCCTTTTGCAGCATCTAAGGAAATGATTGTGGTTGTTTTTTTTTTTTTTTAATTTATTTATATGATGGATTACATTGATGGATTCCATGTATTTAACCACCGCTGCATGTATGGGATGGAGCCTACTTGGTCATGGTGGATGATATCTTTAAAATGTTCTTGGATTTGGTTTGTATTTTATTTGAGTATTTTAAGAGGGATTGGTCTGAAGTTCTCTTTCTTTTTGGGGTCTTTGGTTCTTTGAGGATTTATCAAGGTGCCTTCAGTCATACAAAAGGAGTTTGGTTATGATGCTTCCATTTATATTATATAAAATAGTTTGAAGAATATTGGTATTCTCTCTTCTTTGAAGCTCTGATAGAATTCTGCTCTGAAATCATTTGTCCCTTGGTTGGGAGTCTTTTGATGTTTGCTTCTATTCACTGAGGGGATGTAAGACTATTAAATTTCTTTACCTGATTTTGATTCAACTTTGGTAAGTGGAATCAATAAAAAAATTGTATATTTCATTTTGATTTTCAAATTTTGTGGCATATGGGCTTTTGACATAAGAGCTAATGGTTCTTTGGATTTTCTCAGTGTCTGTTATCTCTCTCTTTTTATCAGACTTTGTTGATTTGGATAGTGTCTCTCTGCCATTTTCTTAGTTTGGCTAAGAATTTGTTTGTTTTTTTATTTTCTCAAAGAACTAGCTCCTGTTTTGTTTTTTTTTTTTGATTCTTTGAACTGTTCTCTTTGTTCCTAATTAATTGATATCAGCCCTGATTTTGGTTATCTAGTAGTCTGCTCCTGTTGGGTGTGTCTGCTTCTTTTTTCCTAGAGTATTCAGGTGTGCCATTAAGTTGCTTGTATGGGAAGTCTCCAATAGCTTATGAAGGCACTTAGTGCTCTGAAATCTCTTCTTAAGACTGCTTTCATTGCATCTCATAAGTTTGGGTATGATGTGCCTTCATTTTCATTGAACTATAGGAAGTTCTTTATTTCTTCCCTGACCCAGATTTCATTGAGTAGGGAGTTGTTCAGTTTCCACATATGTGTAGGCTTTTTGCTATTTCTGTTATTGTCAAGATCCACCTTTAGTCCATCATGGTATGATAGGATGCAAGATATTATTTCAATCTTGTATCTGTTGAGGCCTGGTTTGTGACTACTGTATGGTCATTTTTAGAGAAGGGTCTGTAAGGTGCTGAAAAGAAGATATATTCTTTTCTGTTTGGGTGAACATTTCTCTAGATATCTGGCAGGTCCATTTAATTCATAGCATCCATTAGTGTCATTATATCTCATTTTAGGTTCTGTTTCACTGCTCTGTCACTGGATGATATTGAGTTGTTGTGGTCTCTCACTATTAATGTGTGGAGACTGAAATGTTCTTTAAACTTAATTAATGTTTCTTTTACAAATGTGGGTACTCTTGAATTTGAGGCATAGTTGTCCAGAATTGAGACACCATCTTGGTGGAATTTTCCTTTTTTTGAGTTTGAAGTATCCTTCCTCATCCCTTTCAATTAATTTTGTTTGAATGTTTGTTTTATTAGATATTAGAATTGCTATTCCTGCTTGTTTCTTGTGTCCATTTGCTTGAAAACCACATTCCTGCTTCAACACCCCAGGAACTTTTTCCAGGGATTAGCTCAGTGATCTGAGGTTGGAACCAATTTTCCCTCACCATTAGGTTTCCTTTCACCTAGGAAACACAGTCAGTGGTGTTTTGTGGCCTACTATTCCAACTGATGGTCACTGTGCAGTCTCTGCTACCCTGCTGATCAGACACAGTGTGCAATCAGCTCTGCCATCTGGGATCTGTTTTTTAATTTTTACTGAATATGAGTATTTGGTTGTATGCATGCCTATGCACCTCTTGTGTGTCTGCTCCTCACAGTAGTCAGAAGATTGCCTCAGAGCTCATGAACCTAGAACAATGGATAGTAGTGAGTTCCATGTAAACACTGACAATTGAGCCCAATTATTTGCAAGAGCAGCAAGAGTTCCTCACTGCTGAGCCATCTCTCCTGCCTTATGTTGCTTATTTATGATCATCATTTACATTGCTAATATTTTTCTCTTTCTATTTTTACCTGTTTAAACATGCATTCTCTTTTAGTAAGATCTTATTAATGTTGCACTTTAAGCTGTGACACTGCTGGTTTCTGGAAGATTAATACAGAATTGGATTGAATGTATAATTCCTTGTAGGAGCTTCAGTAAAGACCTCTGAGTTTTTTCTACCTATTATATTTGTTAGATTGACTTTTAGGTGAAGCTCTGTTTTACAATATAGGTCTGTCTGTCCTGGAACTCTTTGCATAGATCATTCTGGCATCTAACTCAATGAGATTCACCTGCCTCTGCCTAATGAGTGATGGAATTAGAGGCATAACTGAATACACCGAGCTTGTCCATCATTTTTTGTAGTTAATAAATGTTCATACATTTCTCTGATATGTAATCAGTACTGTTCATTTGTTCATTTCTCTCTGTATCTCTGTCTCTATTTTTCTCTTTCTATTTCACTCTCTTCTCTCTGTTTGTCTTTGTCCACATTAATTGGCATATCTATTCCAAGGCTATATCCTATTGAAAAAGTTCAGATATGACACAGTTATTCAGTTTTCTTCTAAGAATTACTTATTGATAACATTAGCACTTCCCTTTTAATATAAAAGCTTTATTCTTTATTTTTCAACTATAGACTATACATGATTTGGAAAGGAGAATATACAAAACAACTATCAAAGAATAATCATGGGTTCTATGCCTTTTCTTTTTTCTGGTCAATCACAAATATGATCTTATTAGCTATGATTGTTGTTGTTTGCCAACTCACATTAGTTTTATCCATGAATTCACCATAGTCCACTATCCTGTCCCAAAACATACACGCTCCCCTTTTTACATACTGATATGTCATATCACTGAGGCCAGGTCAAAACACAATATTCAATGCCACATTGTCTTTGGACTGATGCCAGTGTCCCCTGATCACAACATCTCATTTGTTGCTAGACAAAATATCGTTTTTTTGCTATGTTTTTTTTTTCCTTCCACCTCTTTCATCACTGGGTTCTGACCAACTCACCCAAGTAACTGAACCCAATTCATAGATTGCTCAAGGATCCAGCTGCTGGCTACTTGAGATTCATGTTTCACAAACTGATAAAACTTCTATAACATAGGTCTTCAAAGCATGGCTTTGTTTTTTCTTACAATCTAATATTTAGGCTTTTCCTTCTCCCCTCCTTCATCTGATGCACAACACCTAACTGTCTCTCATTAGTACTTCTGTGTCAGAAAATAAATGAAAGAAGTACCAGAAATATGTGAATATGTTTCCAATGAAGTATAAATTTATATTGTTGCTACTGTTTCCTTTGTACACATGTATCACATATTTTAGAATTCAGTGACCTTCAATGATGTGCATGTGAAATTCAGCCAAGAAGAGTGGGCTTTGCTGGAACCTTCCCAGAAGCAACTCTACAAAGATGTGATGCTAGAGACCTGTAAAAACCTCACTGCTATAGGTAAGACTGCAAATTTTCTTAAACTTTTAAAATAAGGAGACAACTCTTACTTTATTATTGATCCCCTTCTATAATTCCAATTGAGAATGAGGTAGATGAGGTGAATAAATCAGACATGGTTCTAGTAGTCACAGAAGATAGTGATTTAAGTTTTAAGTTTTTCCTTAATAATACTATGATATTTCCAATAATATATATTTTCTGGTACTATATTTTAGGCTACAATTGGGAAGATCATAATATTGAAGAACATTTTCAAAGTTCTACAAGTAATAAAAGGTAACTTTATGTGCACAATGAAACAGATATGAATCTTAAGAAATTTTAATGTGTCCTGGTACAGATAAGAATCTTAAGAAATTTTAATGTATCCTGGAAGTTTGTTTTCTTGGTTTGTTGTTTGTTGTTTGTATGTTGGCTCTTTTTATTTTCCTTTTTTAAAGTTTTTTTTTTTCTGTGTAGCTGTGGCTTAACTTAGAATTGCTTGTTAGACCAGCCTGACCTCAAAATCACACAGATCTGCCTGATTCTGCCACCACAAGTGCTGGGATTAAGGGCATGTACCAGCATACCTTGCTGTGTCCTGGAAGTTTTAAAGAAATGCAACAGTGTATAAACAGCACTGCTTTAAGTGTACTGATAATCATTACAATCTCACAATTTCTTGTACTTCAATGTCAGGTATCTGATTTGTTTTTGCAAGGTACTCCCCTAAGATAGAAGAAAACAAAATAATGTTGTAACAGAAAATACCATTTGAATCATATAGACATTACAGCTACTGAGTTGAACTGGCAATTTGTTTAGTCTCATTCTATCTACTCAGATATTGTAAAAGGCATATTCATTGAATAGGTGATCAGTATGTGTCCAAAACCTTTTAATAAGCATATATGTCATAGTACAATCAGTGTTGTTCATATTCATACAGTAATATTGTAAAGTTTACTGAAAGGAGCAGCTTATGAGAGTCAAAATTGTTGTGGAGAAACCTTAATCCCTATATGACATGTCTATGATGAACAAAAAACAAACTCTGTTAATTCAATGTGGGAATCTTTTTTTATTATTATTGTAAATTAAACTGGTATATCATATTTCACAATGAGACACATGAGCATAGGGATATTGAAAGAAGCAGTGTCCCTGTCTTTCTCCAAGTAAAACTGATTTTGTAGTACTCCCCACTTTGAGTAGATTTGCTGAATGTGATAAATGGATACTATTAATTAGTTTTGCAACTTCACGGAGAATTCATCAGCAAACTCATACTGCTGAAAAAACCTATGAATACTAGGAATTTGGAACTTCTTCTGCCTGTCCTGCTCACTTTTTAAATGAAGTGTAATTCATACCGTACAAAAATTTGTGAATGGGATTGTTGTGGTAAAGCTCTGAATTCTTATAAAACTCTTCATATATACAAAACAAAAACCTCTTATAGAAAAATGATGGTATAAAAGTGAACCACATAACAAATATTTTTACACTCACAGGGATCTTCAAAAATACCCATAATGAAGGGAAAAACCTTGAATGTGAATAAAGTGATAAAACTTTAACATTTGTTTCTCCTTTACCATTAGACCAAAATATGACATTAATTCATATAGACAAATATCTTTATTAGTGTAATGCAATGCCTGTGGTAAATCTTTCCCATGTGCTAATTATCTTTGCAGGCATGAAAGCAGTCATACTGAAGAGAAACCTTCTAAATGCACTCTATGTTGGAAAGCCTTCCCGTATACCACTGTTCTCATACGGCATAAAAGAACACACACTGGAGAGAAACCTTACGAATGTAACCAGTGTGGTAAAGCCTTTGCACAAAACAGTCATGTCATAAGCCATAAAAGAGCACACACTGGAAAGAAACCTTATGAATGTAACCAGTGTGGTAAAGCCTTTGCACAAAACAGTACTCTCTTAAGCCATAAAAGAACACACACTGGAGAGAAACCTTATGAATGTAACCAGTGTGGCAAAGCCTTTGCACAAAACAGTACTCTCTTAAGCCATAAAAGAACACACACTGGAGAGAAACCTTATGAATGTAACCAGTGTGGTAAAGCCTTTGCAGAAAACAGTACTCTCTTAAGCCATAAAAAAACACACACTGGAGAGAAACCTTATGAATGTAATGAGTGTGGCAAAGCCTTTGCACGAAACAGTCATCTCATAAGCCATAAAAGAACACACACTGGAGAGAAACCTTATGAATGTAACCAGTGTGGTAAAGCCTTTGCACAAAACAGTCATCTCATAAGCCATAAAAGAACACACACTGGAGAGAAACCTTATGAATGTAACCAGTGTGGTAAATTTTTTGCAGAAAACAGTACTCTATTAAGCCACAAAAGAACACACACTGGTGAGAAACCTTATGAATGTAACCAGTGCGATAAAGCCTTTGCACAAAACAGTGCTCTCATAAGCCATAAAAGAACACACACTGGAGAGAAACCTTATGAATGTAACCAGTGTGGTAAAGCCTTTGCACAAAACAGTACTCTCTTAAGCCATAAAAGAACACACACTGGAAAGAAACCTTATACGTGTACTCAACATGATAAAGCCCTTGCACAACAGAGTAGTCTCCAAAAACATGAAAAAACACACAGTGGAGAGAAGCCTGGTGAGGGTAATTAGTGTGATAAATTCTTTGCATGTAACAATCATCTCCTAAGACAACAACACATTCTGGATATAATTATGTGGCAAAGCCTTTGCATATAACATCTCTTAATACATAAAAGAACACATACTGGAAAGAAGCTGTCTGACTGCATCCAATGTGAATAAACTTTTGCACTTCAGAATCATCTTCAAACTCATGAAAGAAATCCTAATGGACAGAAAGCCTATGAGTGCTTTTAACATGGTGAAACCATTCTATATTTGTACAATCTTCATCATCATGAAAGGATTCATACTTGAGAGAACTTATGAATGTGTTAAAATAGTGAGGCCTTGCACAAATCTAGAGTCGTCATCATCATCATAAAATTATCCTTACTGGAGAGGAATTCTGTGACTATAAGCAAGGTGGAAAGCCCTTTGTGTACTTTGGTCCACTGAGATGCAACAGAACTGTAAAACTAGCTCAATGGAAATGACCTCACTTTCCTGAAGGGGAAAGGGAATAGAGGCAATAGGAATGGAGGGTAGTAATGGGGGAGTGAAAGGGGGGAGACTTAGATTGGAATGTAAAGTAAATAAACTCATTTTTTTTAAAAGAATACAATGGATAGTGAATATGAATTACAAGCAACAGTATTATATGATAAGGTGTTTATGGAAGACCTTATTGATAATCCTGATTCTCAACATTTAGTGTTTTCAATTGCCTCACTTTACACAAGAAACTTTTAGTTCAGTGGATGAATATGTAGGAAATGAACTTTCACCAGCCAGGATGTTCTCTGAGAGTATCACAAGAGTGGTAGCCTGTAGAAGTTTCTTTGTGTACACATGCCTATTGTTCCAGGGGTTCTATTGAAAAAAATCACTTATTTTTTCTATGTATGACTCTGCTTCTGGCCTAGATGGGTAACCATGTCAAGGGTGAGTTTTCTCTTTCTGACTTCATCTGGAGAGTATCTTTAGACATGGACACCACCAATTAAATTTGATAGATGGCCTTTGACACAGATCCCTGATAACTCTCCCCTCCCTTCAAATATCGGATAATTTGTATCTGTGTCCTTGTTCCTATTCATATAATAGGTATGTGCTGTTTAATGCAAATCAAGCATCCTTGAATTGCCTAGCATTAAACAATTATCTACACCTATGCTTGGAGCATCCCAGGCACTCGCCAAGGGGTATAAGCCTCTGTTTTCTGTAATTAAAGTTGAACTTACTTTCTGAGGTGGTTGCCACAGTGGCTGACCACTGTTATCCTTGTGGGCTTTCCAAGCTTTATACTACTCATCTTCTGTCCCTCATGCCTTCCTGGGCTGGTGGGAAACAGCTCTCCAGGCAGCAAGACAATCATATTCTCTGAAATGCCTGTGATAAAATTTTTCAGACTTCATAGCATTTCAAATTTCACATGTTTCTGGATGTGAAATGGTCAATCAAACAGTGTCTTGGGGTGGGACTCTTTTAAATGAGTTATACTTAGTGTTTAGTTCACTGTAAGGTTGCAGGCAAGCTTCATGCTATGAAATCTTCTGAGATGAGTACAGTGGCCCATGGAAAAGAAATAAGAGCAGAGATTTTATTTCTCTGTTTTTAATAGCTGAGTACTGTTCTGATAATGTATGGGTAGATGGCAGAGGAGAGGAACTCCCCTTTTGAGTGGTCTAGGGAAAGGGGATGGGGGAAGATGGAGAGAGGGTGGGACCAGTAGGAGTTGAGGGAGTGACCTTCAATCAGCATATATAATGAATAAATTTTGAAAAATAAAAACAATTATTAAAATAAAATATAGTAAGAAAAACAAAACAAAAAAGCAAAAATTTGAGTCTAGTTTCGGTAACTTCCCTCCCCCAAAGAGAAGAAAGAAGATATATAGAAAGAAAAGAAAAACGGAATCTTTGTCTTTGCCACCTTTCTTCCCTGTGGGCTCATTTGATAATCATTATCCAATGGAGACCATGCTTCTCTCTCTGAAGTTTATGTTACCATAGACGTAGGATTTGAACCTGGAACTAATGGCAGAGGTTCATAGTTAGCATATCAAATCAAAACTACCTGCCAATTTCTTCCAGCAATCCTTCAGTCCTTCCATGTTATCCAGTCCTCCAGGCTAGTACAGCCCATGCAATACCCTGAATTCTCCTTCCTAGGGCCTGAGCTAACCGCACCCTCCCTTACCCATCTATAGGCAAACTATTTTGGCTACCTGGCCCTGTCAATAGCCATGCAGGAGCAACAGCAAAATAGCTGTAGAACTCATGGAATATGGCTCCCCTGTTAGCAAACTCACGATGAATTTGTCTTGGAAAAGCATAATCCCGAGAACTGTTTTTCCTGAGCACTTTGTGCTCTTATGTATCATATCTCTGCTTGCTGCCCTTATGATGTCCATATTCCTCATAACATGAGTTGTATGAAAAATCTAAAGAGGCTTCTAGCCCATCACTGGGTGATATCACTGGCATTTAAAATTAACAATGCTTGATCTCCTTTCACATGTTTACCTCCTTGCATGGTCACACCTCCTTGCATGGTCACACCTCCTTGAACACTCACACCTCCTTGCTCGCCATGATCACACCTGCTTTCATGCTCACACCTCCTTGCACACTCACACCCCTGCTCACGCATGATCACACCTGCTTGCAGGCTCACACCTCCTGCAGGTTCACACCTCCTGCATGCTTACACCTCCTTGCATGCTCAGGCTCACACCTGCTTTCATGATCTCACCTGCTGTCATGCTCACACCTCCTTGCACACTCACACCTCCTTACAGGTTCACATCTCCTTGCATGCTTACACCTCCTGCATGCTCAGGCTCACACCTGCTTTCATGCTCTCACCTGCTGTCATGCTCACACCTCCTTGCATGCTCACACCTCCTTACTCACTCTCACCTCCTTTCACGCCACACCTGCTTGCACAGTCACACCTCCTTTCATACGCACACCTCCATGCACACTCACACCTCCTTGCATGCTCACGCCACACCTTGGGCTCCTATCTCTGTTCCTCCCTCTGATCCCATTTTCTAGCAGGGCTGCCTTGTTTTGCCTCAGTGAAAGAGGAGGTACTTAATACTGATGTAACTTGATGTGCCAGGGTGGGTTGGTTAGGGCTATATGGGGAAAATGGGCAGTGGGATGAGGGTGGGACTGGGAGGAGAGGAGGGAGTGGGGTTGTGAGTGGGATGTAAAATGAACAAATAAATTAATTAATGAAGACAAAATCCAACTGACCAACAGTCATCAAAAGTGACAGGATCATGAAAAAGATGATGGAACTATTCCATATTGAAAGAGACTAAAGAGATAAGAAAACAATACAACACTTAAATGTACCAACTTCCTCGACAATTATGTGAGTAATAACATAGTCAACACAACCCAAATTAAATGCAATACTGTGTCATCATGAATTACCAAGCAGCTCCTGTTCATTCCACTGGGATGTCCAAGCTCTCCCACCCTACCCGCCCCAGGCCAGGCAGGAGGCAACACCGGACTCTCTGCACTTCCTTTCCGGGAGGACTGGCCCCAGTATCACTCTTCCTCCGGATGAAGGACAAGTGTATCCCTAGGAACTCCACACAGTGTGCTCCCACCCTCCCAAAGACTGCGGCCCGAGGGCGCGGTCCCGGGTACCAGCAGCCTCCACAGAAGCTCTTGGCAGAACCTGGGCAGGCTCTCCCGACCTGCCCAGCCCGCCAGCTTCCAATTGCACAGCCCCAGCCTTTCCCTGAGACCACCGTCCTGTGGGTCTCTCACACACGCCCACAGACAGCCAGGCTCAACCTCTCCGCGATGGCTGACTCCCGTGGACCCTCCGCTGCTCCACCGCGGGACCCAACCCTCTCTCCTCCATGCCTTCCAGCCGCGAGGACAGGCCCAGTACCGCCTAGGACACTGGATGGCTGCTGGGGGCTGAGGCGGAGCCCAGAGGCGGAGGCAGGGGAGGAGCCCATGGGCAGGGGCGGAGCCTAGTGGGGCAGAGCCCGGGGCGGGGACTGGGGAGGAGCTCAGAGGAGGAGGGAGGCGGAGCCCGTGGTAGTGGAGGCGGGGGCTGAGCCCGGGGATGAAGGCGGAACTCGGGGTGGAGATGGGGAGGGGCCCAGAAGCGGAGGGAGGCGGAGCTCTGGGAGGTGAAGGTGGAGCCCGGCGGAGGAGAGAGGCGGAGTTCGGGAGGGCAGAGGCGGAGCCTAGTGGGTGCAGAGGCGGAGCCCAGGGGGCGGAGGTGGAGCCCGAGGGGGCGGAGGCGGAGCCGGAGGAGCGGAGGCGGAGCCCAGGTGGCGCCCGCCCCACAGCCTTACCTGGCTTCTCCCGGTCTCAGCCCACCCTGATGAAATAATCCACTAGCCAATCCATGACTGCCGCCACCGCGCCCTGGAGGCGGGTTCCCGTCACCCACCCGGCCCGGGAAGAGCTTGGCGTTCAGCCGCTGTAGCCATAGCAACTGCGCTTTCGTCATGCTGGACAATGGAGGCGCTCACTGCGCTTGCGCTTCACCTCGCGCTAGCCCCTCCCCCACCCCACCGGAGTAGGTTCTGCCTTTGGGTTCCTCCGAGGCCACTCGGACCAGGGCCTCAGGAAGTGGGAGGCTGGGAACATTCTCACCACCGAGGCGGAGATCTTAGAGGCCGGGCCTCTGCTTCAACGTCCCCCTCCCCTATTCTTTATTCTCTTGGAGCAGGGTCTTTCCTTCCACCTCCTCTCTCCCTTTTGCTGTAGGGGAAGAAGGGCATGGAGGGGCGGGGAAACTTGGAAACTTGGAAAGTTTGCACTTCTCTGCTGCCTGCTTCCTCCTGGCAGCAGGGAGGAGATACTCCCGCCCTCGGCTGGAAGCTTGGAATTTGCATCGCTGAGGCTTTCTGGCTGCACGTTTTCTGTTTATGTTGTGCAGATGGGGATTTTAGAAACAGGCCACCGAGCTGGCGGGGGAGGAAAAGACTTGTGCAATCCTCAAAGGCACCTATGGTTTCTGGGCTGCCTGGGCTGGGGGTGGTCAGCTTGGGTTTTCCTCTGAGTACCCAAGGGGAGTTGGGTTCTACCTAGGAACAGGGCATCCCTGGGATCCTTCTGAAATGGTCCTGTCTCTCCCCCACCCCCGCCCCGCCCTCCTGACTTTCATTGCTTTTTTGTCTCAAGGTTCTGGTAGCTGAAACAGGGTTTAGCTTCCAAGTTGCTCTACTGTAAAAGCACAATCGAATAAATTCATGGGGCTCTTTGTCCAGTCTAGAGATTATGCAGGTCGATTGAGTTTATTTTTATATTGTTATTTTTTATATTTTTATTAATTACAATTTATTCACTTTGCATCCCCCCTGTAGCTCTCTCCCTCCTCCCCTCCCAATCCCACCCACTCTCCCCTTTCTCCACCACTCCACCCATGCCCCTCCCACAGTCCACTGATAGGGGACGTTTTCTTCCCCTTCCTTCTGATCCTAGTTTATCAGGTCTCATCAGGACTGGCTGCATTGTCTTCCTCCGTGGCCTGGTAAGGCTGCTCCCCCCTTAAGGGGAGGAGATCAAAGAGCAGGACAATCAGTTCATGTCAGAGACAGTCCCTGTTCCCAAAATATCCACTACTAATGTTTTCAGATTTGTCTGGCACAACACTTAGATGAGTTTACTTTCTCACTAATAATGATTAGGAAGTTTTAGTAGTAGAATATGTATGCAAATTAAGACTGAAGTTTTCGGGACCTTTGGTTTAGAAATTATTTTAGTGAGGACATCATTTGCTGAGGGGTTTTATCCTTAATATATTGTATATAGCAGATGCCAATGTGCTTAGCACGACATCTAAACCCTCTGCCAATGACTAGCAGAAAGCTAGTGACTAGAACTGTGAACTCATAGAGTCCAAAGGGTCATCAGTTCAGCAGTGCCTTCAAATTTTTCTCAAGCAATTGGCACAGTGAATTCAGGTGGCACTAACCGCTCTGGTGACTGCAGGGAATTTGAAACTCCTCCAGAACTCCTCTCATCCAGGAAGGGTTTGGATGAATTCCTCTGCAAAGGTTCCTGGGTGTGTCTGAGCTTGGAGAGCATCTCTGGAGAGGAGGAGAGGGTCTTCCTTTCCTCACCTTTAGTGTCTCTCATCATCTAACTGTGCAGGCCTGACCTGGGCACATTTGCCATTTATAAAACCATGAGGGTGTGCATTTGTGGCCTGTGATCTCCTTAAATGCCATAATCACTATGACAATATTCTATCCTATTCAAATCTGATTACTATAATTCTAGAGAAACTTGTTTTTATTCAGAGGTCCCGACCCAAACGTGAAGTTGTTGTCATATGCAGCCGATATGGGGGGAGGGAATGGGGTGGAGTGGGTAGGGTGTGTCTGCATGCTAAGAGCAAGATTTCTTTGCCTGATAAGAAACAGAGAATTCAAAAAAAAAATCTCACCGCTGGCTGGGGAAAGCAGTGGAAGTTGATTGCTTTCTTTTTAATGGCTGAGTATTATCTTTTGTGTAAATGTGCCATGGTTTCTTTATCCATTCTTCAGTTGTGGGACTTCTAGGTGGTTTCCAGATTCTGGCTACTACAAATAAAACTGCTATGAATCTCGTAGTTGATTAAGTGTCCTTTTGTAGAGCCTCTTTTGGGTATATATCCAGTAGTGGTATAGCTAGGTCTTCCCAATTTTCTGAGAAAGCGCCAGATTGTTTCCCAAAGTGCTTGTAAAAGTTTACACTCACACCAGTATTGAAAGTGTGTCCCCCTTTGTCCTCATCCTCACCAGGATGTGCTACAATTTGAGATTTTTTATCTTAATCATTCAGACTGGTATGAGATGGAATCGCAGAGTCATTTTCATTTTCATTTCTCTGATGATGAGGGAAGGTGAGCATTTCTTAAGTGCTTCTAAGCCATTCAAGATTTCACTGTTGAATATTCTTTGTTTAGTTCTGTGCCAATTATTTAATTGGGTCACTTTTTATTGGAGTTTGATTTCTTGAGTCTATTGTATAGCTTGGATATTAGCACTTTGTTAAAAATAAGATTGATGTGTTCTTTTCCTAATGTGTAGACTGACATTTAGTTCCATTGATAAGTGTTT